>OX456986.1:148374286-148498692 GCA_949752695.1 Melanostoma scalare
TTTTTACCCCACTCCTGCAAAGATGGCAGATTGTCATTTTCTGTGCCCAAAGTAAGGAAACAGACCTAACATTAGTTGTTGATTTCTCGTCGTTTACGATAGTAGTTCGCTTAAGATGAAGCAGAACGTTAAAACTATAAAGTAACAACAAAAGCGGTGCTTCAAACCTTGCCAATTTTAACGCATTACGCTATTGTTGTCGTCGTCATAATCGACAGACTACGCAAGCCATTCGTAAGGCAATAAAAAAAAATTTAAGTCCGCTGAAGTGCTAAGAATATGACATTTCTACTGTTTGAATCAGCAATATTTCGAAAGCAGTGCTTCGTTGAAAAAAAAAGGTATTGGTACCTTTTTAGTAGAAAATTTTACGATCTTGAAACTTTGTTTTCTATTTTTGTGTTTCCAGTTTTTCCAGTTGAGAGATAAAGGTAAAAAATAGAAAAAAATGACTTTGACAACCAACCAAGCAACATTAGTGGAAACTTTATAGGCAACACGACATAAGCGAAATCACTTAGAATCAGTATCTCTTTGTATCAACGACTCTGAATTTAAACATTGCCTTGAAATCACTTACTTTATCAAATTTTACAGCTTAAGCTTAGTTTTGAACTCACTTTACTTTATTGAACGTTTAACTTTACTTCATATTTTCCGAAACCGCAAAAAAGTCCGTAGCGTATAGCTTTTTGAAGATCTAATCATAGGTACGTTGGTAAGAAAGCAGAATTCGACTTTGTTTTATACTACGTTAGGATTATGCTAAGAGGTTAAGCTAAACTTTGTTTCGCAAGATTTCAGAAGAATCAATTAAGAGATTATCTGGAGTTGGCTTAGGGCTTGTTCTTAAAGTTGATATCATTGACATGATTCCATCTTCTGCAATAAAAAGCGATCCCAGATCAACGCTCCGAAGCATGCCTCAATGTTCACAGTTTGAATAAAATTCGGACCTAAACATATATTTTCTGCAATTCATGAAATCAGCATTGAAGAAATGGGAAATTCCTTCCAATCAAAAATTAGATAAAGTTAAGCATTCAATTAATAGAAGTGACTTATTCAAAGTCAAATTTAACGTCACAGCCAGTCCGTGTAAGAAGAGTAATAAGAATAACTAAGAACTTGTTACTGTTTCTCATTGACATCAAGAGATCTAGTGATGACCTAAGCTCTAATAATTTGCCTTTCGCCGTTTAACTGATGAGCTCACTGTCGTACCGGGGTGAAATGCAAATTTTTCTAGCTGACGTCACTGTAACTCTTCGATCTTCATGTTTTTTCAGATTATTTTTGCTTTGCATTGATTCCCACCGAGCTGAATCTTCGCATAAGTCTTGAATATTTCATTCTCATTGCAAAGTGTGTCTCAAAAGTCCCGTCCCTAATTCCGCTTGTTTTTTGTTTTATATTGGAAGCAAGTTTCACTAATTCGTATTTTCTACCTTTATCTCTGGAACGTTTGGAGCTAACGTAAAAATGATGTAGTTTGAAGATCGTATAATTCTCTACAAAATGTGTATCAAGACTATTTTTTAATACGAAGCGACTCTAGATCGTAGGAATTTTCACCTAATAAAATAGTTCAATACGATATATTTCAATGAAAGAAACTTGATTGAACGAGGTCTGGCAGCACCAACAGATTTTCAATTCAAAGAAATGCAATGAGCTCTTTTTTAAAGAAGGAGAAGGAAACTTTTTTCTTCAGAAATGACTTAGTGATTTCGTTTCAAACGATCCAACGCGAACCACAACACGAGGTTTTCAACTCAAACCACTTCTGATTCAGATTGTCTAGTAAATAAAAAAAAAAAAAAAATAGGGCAGGGAATTCCGTGCTCAAGCGCATTTCTTACAAACATTCCTAATGAGGAATGGAGGGGTCGTACAATGTTTTGCCGATTCTGAACGGCTGATTGAGAAAGCGCTTTTCATGGAAAAAGAAATGACCGAAGGCCAATTTCTTAAAAGATATAAGTACCAAGGTCTATCTTTTTTTCTTCTTATTGTTGTTATTTATTTAATCCATATCCTTTCCTTCCTTTTATATTGTAGAGCAAAGTCGCTTTCATAAATAGATGGAGTGATACAAGAGCAAGTTCTTAATAAATCATTAGCCTATGGTGAGTTATTAGATTGTTGGAAAACTTTTTTAATTACTCCAATACATAAAGCTGGTTGCTTTGCTACAACCGATATTCGAAGCCATTGCTTAGAATAAAACTTATGCAAGTGTCAGAAATTCCTTTTAGATAATCAGCACGGCACACGACTTGTATCAAGAAGATCAGCACCCAGAAATCTAACAATTTTTCCGAGCTTTTACTTTCGCAATGTGGAAGCACGGCAATAAGTAGATACAAGCTTTACCGATGTTACTAAAAGCTTTGACAGGGTTCAACATTTAACTTTCATTCAAATATTTTATGTTAGATTGAGAGTTACTTAACCCATTTCCGGCTGGCGTTGCGAAAACGCAACGTCATGTTTGAGAGCGTCTCCAGCTTAAAGGATATTTTATTTTAATGAACTAGCAAATGATTTTGAAAGTTTATTAAAATATCTAATCAACCTGTTTTTGAATTTTTTTCAAAAACTTAATTTTGTAGTCTTTTGAACACCTTCAAAAACTGTAATTTCGGAAATTTTGAGGTAGCCTTTTTTGAGGAACTAAAAAAGTGTACCAACATCTTATTATTTTAAATTTTTTTTCACAAACTGTTAGGGAAAGATTCAAATTATATTTCAATATACATTTGATGCAAATCGAACGGGTTACCTGATTGGTAGGTGAGGTAGAAATCCTACGTTGCGTTTTCGCAACACCCGCCAAAAGTAGTAGCATTTACCAAAAGAAAAAAAAAATTTCCGTTGGGTTTTCACTGCATATAAAATTTGGTTTCTTCTAAATAATGTGCACTTTATAAAAAAAATTCTTAGGAAAAAAGAACCGAAAATTCATTCCACAGCTATTTTGGAAAACGGGTTGGGGTCACAATTGTGCCGGGGTCATAATTCTTTTTTCAAAATTCTGCTTTCAGAATTCTGCTTTTCAAAATTCTGCTTTTCAAAATTCTGTTTTTCAAAATTCTGCTTTCAAAATTCTGCTTTTCAAAATTCTGCTTTTCAAAATTCTGCTTTTCAAAATTCTGCTTATGAATATTCTGCCAATTATAAAGAAAATGAAAGTTTGGAAAATGTTAAAAAGCGCGTGCTTTTTAACATTTTCCAAACTTTCATTTTCTTTATAATTGGCAGAATATTTGATAACAATTGTTCTTACTCTCTCCTAGTTATTTACTTCATTAAACTCTTGCTTATTAAAGAATTAGAAAGTAGAGAAGTAGTTTTATGATTTCCTCAGTGTCACTCTCTTACTAAAGAAAAAAAAATTACATAACTCATTTAGTGTCATTAGTGTTTTCGCTTCGAAAGTGTTAAGATTAAAATATAAAAACGAATGTGTCAATCGTTAAATCAAATAAAGGAAAAAATAAATTATATGTGGATGGATATAATGTTCTACTTTGAAAAGTTTAATAAGTGTAAGCATTATAATTGGGCATGTGCGAATCGTTTAAAAGATAAATGCAGATTGCGAAAAATATTGTTCTATTTGGTCTTGTATAGCTTTATGTTATGTTGTTTTTTTTTGTTCATTCATGATAAAGTTTCTTTTTTATTGTTTTTTTTTTTGTTCATTTTGTTTTTGTTCTGAAAATAAAAAATAAAAAAAAAATCAGCAGAATTTTTTCCTTTTAAATAGGCAGAATTTTGAAAAGCAGAATTTTGGAAAGCAGAATTTTGTCAGCCAGAATGAAAAAAAAGCAGAATTTTGAAAAGCAGAATTTTCATTTTAAAAGCAGAATTATGAAAAGCAGTATTTTGTAGCCAGAATTTTGACCCGCTCCCTGGAAAAACCACTGTAAAAGGTTGGAAATTGTTAAAAATAATTTGACTGTACAGTGTACACAATAGTTATAAAAAACCTAATAGCCCAGGTAATGTATTTTTTCAACAGAAAATGCATAGCTATTTATTTTACCTGAAAAAAAATGAAACCAATAATTCGTGAATGAGTGGTGTATTGTAAAACCACAAACGAATATAAATATTTGCCAATTAATTTATTTTTTACAGTCATCAGCATCTACAACAAATGCACGGCAACAGCATCAGACATCAGAGACGATCTCCATACCTTGAACAGGATATTATGCAGAAGCACCTTTGGACTTATTGGAGGAGACTGTAACGCTAGACACCGAAGATGGATGGATACACAAGACAACAGTGACGGGAATGCTATTGTCAATTGGCAGGACGAAAATATAGAACATCACTCTCTGGTAGTAGTGTCACAACCCAAACCCACCTTCCCAAGGACACCATCGACGCTCGACTTTTTCCTCGCAACATCCAATCTGATATTTATCCTTCCGGAGCTCCGAAACTTCGTCTGCACGACAATAACCAGCGATTGAGATCACGAGGCCGTCCTTCTTTCAATCAACCTCCGGCACCAGATAATCTCTGTGAACCAACCAGAGGTGGGCTTCGTCAACTTTAAAAAGCTAGACACTGCTAAACTCCGAAGAGACGTCGACGAATGTATCACACTACCGCCAACCAACACAAACCTCCGGAATGAGGAAATTGATACAGCAATTGACAATCTGGAAACCGTAATTGAATCTTCGCTTGAGAAGCAAAGGCAGCCAAGAACTTCCCGGGACAGATACGAGCACCTGCCCGACTACATACAGAAGCTCTACCACCACAGGTAACACTGGAGGAAGCTGCTACAACATATTCAGCAACGGGAACTAAACACCATCAACAGCAACTACCAGGCGGTCTCCAGCGAGCTCAGATGCGTAAGCATCATGTTCAAGAACGCACCACAACGACATTTTTCTCCAGAACAGGCTCCAATCTATAAAGCCAAGACCCGGACAGGATTATAGGGAAAAACCCCCCAATGCCGGAAACCAAAACTACAGCCCATGGCGAAGCTTCAACCGGCGCGGATAAAGCAAAAGGATTTGCGGACTTCTTTGAAGAAGACTTCAAACCAAATCCACCTTTGGACCCTGCATTTTTGGAAGAAGTCAACTCCTCAGTTCAACTCGCACAAGCCTCCCAACAGACCATCCAATTCAGCGATGAAAATCCTTCCAGCGATCCAACAGACAACCTTGAGCTCACCACTCCTGAAGAAATTCAACAGTTCCTACTCAGAATCCGCCCAAAAAAGTCAACAGGACCGGACAAGATATTCACATTCATCCTCAAAAGACTACCTCAATCAGAGCATTTGTTGTCGATTCCTATTGTTGAGATCAGAGACAAGCTGCAGTTAGGCTATTCAACGAGATGGAAACCCTAATGAAGCGGTTCGTTTCGATGACACGAAACACACTATCATCAAAACAGAAAAAGGTCTTCGCTATCGGAAATGTTCTAGTCAAACCATTTTTTTCTGCAAAAAGTGTAACGTAGCACTTCGTCCAAAATGCTTTGATGGATACCACACAAAAACCAATATTTAATGAATATTTTGTCAATAAAACTGATTTAAACTCCGTATCAAAAATTTTTTTTCTTTAATGATTTTGCTACTACATTTGGCGGGTGTTGCGAAAACGCAACGTCAATTTTCCGGGAAACTAAAAGCTTTTCGAAAATTTTTTTTTTAGATTTTCTCTAACTAGCCCAAAAATAGACAAAGTGTGAAATTTCAAGTCCCTAGCACACCTGGAACTGGTAGTCGCCGGAAATGGGTTAACACATCGAATACAATTATTTAATATCGATTTATCTCTGTCAAAAGCTGTTTATGACTACACTCTGGTGTTCCGCAAGGCAGAAATCTTGGTCCTTTCGTATTTATTGTTCGCAGTATTAAAAGGAGAGGACCAAGATGGCAGCCTTAAACAATACCAGAGCAGTTTACTTAGCATGGATTGGAACGGAGACTTGATTTGAAGCTGAATTCGTCTTATTAGGTATAAAGCCCATATAAAAAAGGCGAATATACTAAGCTGTCTTATTTCCGTAGACATTTTTTACTGAGCACCTTGATTGCCCAAACCTACTTTCAGTATTCAATGTTTAAGAATTATGCTTCCTCTCGTAGTTTGACTTCAATAGAGAAGGATTCCTTTTAAGTAACTAGACATTATATAAACGATGGCTGAAATGAACCAGTACCTTTTTTAATAAAATTAGCAAACCCACCAAATGTTTAACCTAGAAAAATTATTTAGCAAAATAAAATAGGTTAAGACTTTTTCCATGTCCTGCGGCCCTTAGCATTACGTTTTTTATGTGTAATCCTGCCAATTATATCAACAGTCAGAACCGCTTTATGGTTGGCAAACAAAATGCCATGAGAATTAAATGTACACTCGGGTAGATAAGTAGGAAGAGTCTCTGCATTCAGAGTGAGGTTTGACAATTTGAACACATAGCTCTGCAAAAATGAGCAAAACATTACTTGAAAATCGATAATTTTTGTTCATTGACATTATTTACTGCTGGAATGGGACACTTGTCCGGCATATTCAAATATTTTCCAAGTCCTATCTTTACTATCTTCAAAATTGGATTCAAGACAGGCTCTTTAAATATATCACATACGTTCATTCCCCTACAGTTGAAAACTTCCTTTGTTCCAATATTCTTTTGTGACATATTTGCTGCAGAATTTAGGAAAATATTGTCTACTTCTTCCTTCATCACCGCATAAGCGCTTATAGTCCCTGACTTTTTGTCAATTCTGCATGATAATGTTTTGAAAAGGTTGCTATTTTGAATACATTTGAAGTCTTCAAAAGCTGCAATGTAGTCTCGCTATAAAGAGTTTCCTTTTTTTCAGTTTTTATTTTTGTTAGTGAGAAAAACTCACATATCCATACGTTGATGATATCAGCAAAAAAAAGGTCAGAGAATATGAGTAATTGGAGCAATTAGATCGTCTGCAGTCCATAATTCAAATTCGACTGGGGTTTACTCTCAGAGCTAGTAAATGTGAACCCCTATACTTTGTTTAGTCAATTAGTTTCTAGTTTTTGTTTATGGATTGAATTGATTCTGCATAAGAATTTCTGATGCCTTATCTTAATGACAATGCCGTCAGTTTCGTACCAATTACAAATAAGAGGCCATATTATGGAAGTATAGGAGCTTTCACCAGTTAGATTGTGGTGGGGCTAACAAGCATATAAGAAAAAAGAAACCACACACGAATGACGAGTTGACTTCAAACTATTGAGCGATTGCTAAGTATCTACAAGTCGTGGTATTACGATTTCATGTGCACTTTCACGTAAATTGTGTTTTTTAGACCAGTTGTTTTTCACGAAGAAACATGAACATGGTCAAGAATTCAGCTTAGTTATAAAGATAAGGGTTTGCCATTATGTTTCAAAATGATTTCAGGCAAGTGGCAACCGCTGTTGGTTCGAATAAGTTTCAGATTATGGGCAGAATTTTCGGCCTCTTTTTGCAGCACTTGGGACCGTATGTCAGCAATAACGCGCCGAATACTCTCGTCCATGGCGTCAATTGTCTCGCGCTTATCTGCGTGGACAAGTGCCTTTACCCCACAAAAAAAAAATTGTCCAGCGGTGTTAAATCGTCCGACCTTGTAGCTAGCTCATAGGTTTAGACGCGAGATTATGGAAAAATCATTTTCGACAGCTACTTCATTTCGAGACTATTTACTGAACCTACGCAGTGCTCATTGGTCGTGCGGCTTCGATTCGGCTACGATTACTCGATGATTGGTCTCGTCTCTCGTCATCACATAGTTGCTTTACTTTTTTTCATATATCGTGGATATTTGAACTATTAACGCTTACGAAGCACATTTCTAATCAAAAATGGACAAATAGATCACCCATTACCTTCTGAAACTT
This sequence comes from Melanostoma scalare, assembly GCA_949752695.1. Lineage (NCBI taxonomy): Eukaryota > Metazoa > Arthropoda > Insecta > Diptera > Syrphidae > Melanostoma > Melanostoma scalare. The sequence goes on from OX456986.1 coordinate 148,382,215, forward strand.
GTACCCATAAGTCAAGTACTCGTTGTTGTTCAGAAAGGAGTAGCTGCTCGTTGGTGTTCTGTACTTTTTCTTCCTGCATGTAATATGGTACCAGTGGCGTGATGGTTAGGATGTTTGCATGTTACGCGGAAGGTTCGTGGTTCGAATCCTAATGAAGGCATAATATTTTTCCTCGGGTATTGCATTTAGCGAGAAATTGTCAAGTCTCCGTAAGGAAATTCATTGCTACAAAAAGCGCTCTCTCGATTAGCCGTTCGGAATCGGCAGAAAATTGTAGGTCCCCCTTCATTCCCTCTCACAAAGGCAATGGTTGTGAAAAATACGCTAGGCCCTGGAGCTCCTCGCTTTGCTGCGCCACCCTATTTATTTATTATTTTCAATACATAAAGGTGGTTCTAAAAATCAAGTAAATAAATATATACCTATTGCTAAACTACAACCCATATTCGAAGCTATTGACACTATGCAAGTCTCAGAAATTTCACGGTTTATATCAACGGCTTTACATCAAGAAGATCAGCAGCCACAAATCTATCAATTTATGAGACCTTTTGCCTTCACAATGTGGAAGCTCGGCAATAAGTAGATACAAACTTCATCGATTCCTACTAAAGCCTTCGATAGCGTTCAACATTCTGTTTTCATTGAAATATTTTAGGTTGGATTGAGAGTTACTTAAAGAATATTGTGCGTTAAGATCGATTACTCACTGGCGAAAGCTATTCTTAACTATACTCTGGTGTTCCTCAAGGCAGAAATCTTGGTCCTTTCTCTTTCGTATCTATTATTCGCAGTATTAAAAGGAGAGGACCAAGATGGCAACCTTGAGGAATACCAAAGTAGTTCACTTAGCACGGCTTGGAACGGAGACTTGTCTGTATTTGAAACTAGAAGCGTCTTATTAGGAATCGTATCCCATATATAAAAGGCAAATATACTAAGCCGTCTTATTTGAATAAAACTTATCTACTAGGAACCTTGATTGCCCATACCTACCTACTTTTTTATATTCTGTGTTTAAGAATTATGCTCCGTATCGTAATTTGAGTTCAATACAAAAGGATTTCTTTTATGCTACCAGACATTCTAAAAACTTTGGCTGAAACCAGAACCAGATTCTTTTTTAATACTCACTTTCAAATTCACCCAATTCTCAACCTTAAATAAAACCCAGAAAAAATTAAAGCATATTTATGACGTCTTCCATGTCTTGCGGCCTTTAGAATTAACTTTTTTGTGTGTAATCCTGCCAATCATTTCAACAGTCAGAACCGCTTGATGTTTGCTAAACAAAGTTCCACGAGATTTAAAAGTACAATCGGGTAGATAAACAGGGAGAATCTCTGCATTCAGAGTGAGGTTCGTCATTTTAAACACATAGTTCTGCAAAAATGAGCAAAACATTACTTGAAAATCGATAATTTTTGTTCATTGACATTATTTACTGCAGGAATGGGACACTTGTCCGGCATATTCAAATATTTTGCAACTCCCATCTTTAGTAACTTCAAAACTGGATTCAAGACAGGCTCTTTAACAATTTCACATACGTTCATTCCCCTGCAGTTGAAAATTTCCTTTGTTCCAATATTCTTTTGTGACATATTTGCTGCAGAATTTAGGAAAATATTGTCTACTTCTTCCTTCATCACCGCATAAGCGCTCAAAGAACCTGATTTTTTGTCAATAGTGCAGGATAATGTTTTGAAAAATTTACTATTGTGAATACATTTAATGTCTTCATATGCTGCAATGTAGTCTCGCTATAAAGAGTTTCCTTTTTTGTAAGTTTTTATTTTCATTAGTGAGAACAACTCACATATCCATATGTTGATGATATCAGCAAAAAAAAAGTCAGAGAATACGAGTAACTGGAGCAATTAGATCGTCTGCAGTCCATAATTCAAATTCGACTGAAGTTCCCTTAGAGCTTCTAAATGTGAACCTATACTTTTTTTAGTCAATTAGTTTCTAGTTTTTGTTTATGGATTGAATTGATTCTACGAAATAGTTTCTGATGGCTTATCTTAATGACAATGCCATCAGTTTCGTACCAATTACAAATAAGCGGTCATATATAATATTATGGAAGTTGGAGCTTTCAGCAGTTGCATTGTGGTGTGCCTAACAAGCATATAAGAAAAGAGAGCCCACACAGGAATGGCGAATTGACTTTAAACTATTGAGCGATTGCTATGAGTATCTACAAGATACTACGATTCCATGTGCACTTTCACGTAAATTGTGTTTTTTAGACCAGTTGTTTTTCACGAAGAAACATGAACATGGTCAAGAATTCAGCTTAATTACAAAGATAAGGGTTTGCCATTATGTTTTAAAATGATTTCAAGCAAGTGGCAACCGCAGTTGGTTCGAATTAGTTCCAGAATTTGGGCAGAATTTTCGGCCTCTTTTTGCAGCACTTGGGACCGTATGTCAACAATAACGCCCCGAATACTCTCGTCCAAGGCGTCAATCGCCTCGAGCTTATCTGCGTGGACAAGTGCCTTTGCATAACCCCACAAAAAAAAAATTGTCCAGCGGTGTTAAATCGTCCGATCTTGGAGCTAACTCATAGGTTTAATTCTCGAAATTATGGAAAAATCATTGTTGACAGCGACTTCATTTCGAGACAACTTACTGAACGTACACAATGCTCAATGGTCGTGCGGCTTTAAACAGACCAACTCCGATGATTTTTTTCACTTTTTTGAAATGCTGCTCATTCGTTTATCTTGCAAAGGTGGTTTGGCATCAGTGTTTGCATCAAGAGATATGACTAAAACAGCATGACGTCCTGTCGTCCTTTTGCGTGGAAGTAGAAGGTTTGCATCCCAGAAATATCCAATTGTTTTCTATAAGAGTGCGAGAATTGTTGGTTCCTTAATTGCGTTATTCCTCGAGGCTCCAAGAGCTTTGTTTGACACCCTAAGTTTTTCCTTGCTATACAGCTTAACTGGCACGGAGCACGTCCCATGATCATCATTGACCCGATTGTAGTACAGGTTAGGTTAAGTAAGGTGAGGTTTAAATTGCTGTCAGGAAAACAACTGACACACTTAGACCAATATTAGGTCCATTGTGATACCATAAGAATAATGTGAGGGAGTACATCACTTCAAACCCATTTAGAGATTTTGATAAAGCGATAGAGATGAAGGGTATCTGTGTTCGCCAGATCGCTTAGATCACCAAGCACCAAGGAAATATTTTACTAGACGCAGTTTTCTTTTGAGGGTGAGTGGAGGACATGAGCAGAGGAGGTGTTGGTGTTTTCTCTCTTCCTCGTCCTCATCTAAGCAGCTTCTGCAGAAATCGTAAGAGGAAATGCTGAGTCTTATGGGGTGTCTACCTTTAAGACAATGTCCGGTAATGACATTGATTACGGAGCTAAATTGCAATTTGGTTATGGATATTGCTCACACGTGGTGATATTGTTCTACCATTATTTCTTCTATCCATTTGCCTCTCGCCTTAGCATAAGTTTGCATGTAGCTATTGGTAGGTATACCAATATTCAACCTACTAGTTGAGATCGGTAGAACGGTTCCATTTCTGGCGAGTTCATCGGCTTTGCATATTTGGATACCTAGGATATCTCTGTGCCTCGGCACCCAAGTAAGGTGAATATTGAACTGTTCAGCCATCTCTCTAAGAAAAAGGTGACAGTTAAAGGCGATTACTGAGTTCGTAGAAAAAGCGCCCATTAATTTGAGGGCTGCTTGACTGTTTGAGAAGATTCGGATATTCGCTGAGGATATCACGTTTTCACGATAGGACCTCATTCATCACCAGAATTTCTGCTTGTAACACGCTACAGTGGTTTGGAAGGTGGAATGAGAGACTTATATTAAGTCTGTCTGAGTAAACCCCACAGCCGACCTCTTCTTCGGTTTTTGAATCATCTGTTACGGGACACTCTATTATTTTAGCCCGAGGGCATCCACGGATATTGAAACTTCTAATACGATTAAGCTTTGCTTCTTGTACTGCATACGAAGCATCGTCACCTCAGCTGCCTTCAACTTGCTCTCATACTTTTTCGTAAATTGTTAATTATAGAGATAAGTTTTTGGGGCGTATGTGTAGAGTTTTCTCTTCAGCTAAGGGGACTTTTTTCTGTTACAGAAGATGGCTGAGTTTTCCGCCACTTCATCCGCCATCCGATTACTCGATGATTGATTACGTATTCATCGCAAGTTGCTTTAATATTGTTCATAAATCCTGGATATTTGAATTATACAAGCTTACGAAGCACATTTCTAATCAAATAAATGTCTGGAATGTGCATATTGGACTAACAGTATACCTACCCACTACCTTCTAGAACTTGTACCCATAAATCTAGTGCTCGTTGCAAGTGCTTTGGTCAGAAAAGAGTAGCTGCACGTTGGTGTTTTGAGCTTTTTACTCCTGCATGAAATATGGGACCCGTGGCGTGATGGTTAAGATGTTTGCATGTTACGCGGGAGGTTAGTGGTTTGAGTCCGAATAAAAACCAAAAATGTTTTTTCATGAGTATCGCATTTAGCGAGGAAAACTCCTTCGAAAGGGAGTTCATTGTCGTGAAATCCGCTTTTTCGATTAGCCGTTCGAGATCGGCAGAAAATTATAGGTTCCTTCATTCTCACTAGGGATAGATTGGAGAAATGCGGTAGGCCCGGGGAAGCCTGCCTTGTTGCGCCACACTATTTATTTATTTATTTTACGTAATAAAGAAGAAGAATAAAAAGTAAAGAATTCAAAGCTCCTTCGTTGGGTAGACCTACTGTGACTTTAAAGGCTTCGATAACTCCAGCTGGATATCTAAACTTCGTCACTGCTTAAGGATACATATTGTACTGTATATTCAATGGAAGGCGTTGCACACAGAAATATAATTGAGGAATATACCCGAAGGAGACAGTTTAGTTAGTTTTTAGTTTTAGTTGACCTTTTATTCATTTCATAATAACATATACTATAGTTATACAAACTCAAGTCTTTTTTGGTTTGGCCTATGGCCGTCTACCAGACTGACATTTTTTTTTTTAGTATTAACAATTTATAGTTTCAAAAACACAAAAATACATTTTTTATAAATTAGTAATTTTAACATGATAAAATAAAGTTAATCTCCTATTGTTCGACTTAAAAATTCTCATTTATTATACAGTTTCTATAGATAAGAGCAACGTTAGTAAAATTATAAAGAACAGTCCAACCAAAATTTCCGTTAAGTAAGTCGAACATTTCGACTTCATTAAGATTTTGTTTACCAAAATATCTCACTCTGAACTCCTTCATAATTGGACAAACTGAAATAAAGTGAAATATATCTTCACGAACGTTTAAATTACACAAGCTACATAGTAGTGGTAAATCGGGACGGTGGGGGATGTAGTTAAGATTTAGTAATTCACCTCTTGTTCTAAGGATGACGCTGATTTTCTTTAGTGAATTGAAGTTATGTAAATAAGTATTGTCACCGAGGTAGAAGACTAGACGGCTATAGAAACTTCTAAAAATTGATGAACGTGCTTCTGCTACGTTTTTTTCGTACAGGAAATGTCCAAATTTACTTAAAAGAACATTAAATTTTGCTCTCAGTATAGCAGGCTGCTCATTATCAGTGATTATAAAATCTTCGCTGCATGTATTCACCAGATTTTGCCATTCTGCTGCCATGTGTCCTTTTGACTGGATCGCACTTTTTAATACAATTTTCGGTATTTTTTCGTTGCTCATTTGAAAAACCTTGATTATGTAGTTAAAATGGATTTGAAGTGTTTCCAATATCATTGGTGGCAGACCTGTTTCCAGGTGCAACATATAGTTTGGAGTGTTTCGTGGAAGATGGAAAATTCTCTTGATGAAGTACCGAAGGAGCTTTTCAATTGCATCAAAAGAGCTGTATCCCCAAACCTGTGACCCATATAATAAAATTGTGGCTGCCGTAGATTGGAAAAGCTTTAGTTTGACACTTAGTTCTATGGCATCATTCTTGAAGCAACGCTCCCAAACGGATGAGATTGCTCTCTTTGACTCTACCAATCTTTGTTCAAAATGCTTATTCATATTAAGGTTTGACGTCAATAAAACACCAAGATATTTGTATTCACGAACAATTTCAACATTTTCGCCATTGAAGGTCCATTTCTCGTTATTTGCATGCTTGCCACCGCTCCCTCTGAACACCATTATCTTCGATTTTGAAAGGTTTACGCTAAGATTCCAGCTTTCACAATACTCCTTAATCCTATTCATCGCGAGCTGTAACCCTTCAACCGTCTCTGCAAAGAAAACTATGTCGTCTGCGTACATGAGAGCTGGTATCGTTGCGCCTCCGAACTTTATACCTCCTTTGACAGCATCTGTTATGTCGTTAATGAATAATATAAATAGCAGCGCACTCAAGATGCATCCTTGCTTGAGCCCCATTTTAGTGTGAAATTCTTCTGAGACAGCCGTTCCATTCCATACATAAGCTGTGTTATTTGCGTACAAAGACCTTAGGATTTCTATAATTTTGTTAGATAAACCGATAGTATGCAACTTATAGAAGAGCGCTTCACGAACAATAGAGTCGAAAGCAGCACGGAAGTCAACAAAAAACACATATAATTTTTTCTTTTTCCTTATATAAGCATCAGCAATGTTGTACAACGAAAATATGTGATCTATCGTAGAATAATTTTTCCTAAAACCAGCTTGAAACTCTGTTAGTAGGAGACAGTGTGAAGACCAATAGGTTCATGGCTCACACATATGATAATTGGGAGAAGCTTTCCTATAAACTGTTCTAAGCTGCTAAAATGTTCTCGTGTGTGGTATGCTTTCCTATAAAGTGTTCTAAACTGCTGGAATGTTCTAGTGCTTGCCTATTGATTGAATTAGTGTGGTTCTGGTTATTAATTGAAATGTATATCGAATAAATGTGGTCTTATTATAGGTGGATAGTAAGTGAAAGCAAAGTTTTATTTCGAACCCAATGAACGTTACCATACACTTGATTATCAGCACATTAGTCTTTCTTACTCCTCGTTTCTGATGGCCACCTTTACTAGATCTTGGGATTCTTAAACTTTGGATTACAACTGCTGTAGACTTCCCTGATGGCTTCATTACTTTTAGCAGTCGATTACCCAAATACCTGATCTTCAAAGTGTGGGTCATCGCAACTTTGAGTATCTCCCATCATTTTGTACATTGGTATAGAAGGCTACTTTCCCTACATTGCTTCTATAGACCATAATATGAGAATCGTGTGTCATATGAGCTCGGGGTTTCTAATCTTTATCAAAAACTCAAATACGGTATTTCATATGGTCCAGAACCTTTGCCCAGTTCGTAATACTGTTTCACTAACTTCTTCGACTTAATGCAGGTCATTTTCGTTGAATTAGTTTCAACTTCTAGAAAGTGCTCGCGAGGAAACCTTTTGTTCAAATGCTCATCACGATACTGTCGCCACCTATGTAGTCGTTCACAAGAATCTGTTTTTGAGCATCGTTAATGAAATTCAGCGAAGGAATCTTCTGAGCATTTATCCTTCTTTGGGGTAAGTTTTGAAGGTGAAAGTCCCACGTAAGTTGTTGTGACGTATTTTTTAAATAGCTTCGTTTGCATCATCAGCTGCAGTAGATATTTTCTAGCTCCCGATACATGCCATTCGTGGTCTTTACCTGGAGTTGGGCTCACTTCTTCTTCTTTGCTTTTTGTCATAAAAGCTTTAGACCAAACAACAACAAGCATGAACTCCCCAATGCACACAATTTTTATAGCAATGTCTTAAAGGAGGTCGGCTCCAATGAGTGAACGAAAAGTAAATGAAAGCTTCGTTCACTTCTCGAAGGAACGCTCTCCGCGTATGCGATTGAGCATTTGCAAGTTGGTAGCGCTGAAATTTGACATCTGTCAAACTACGCTGTCATTTGAAGTGTTTTTAGTTGAGTGTTCGCCATCAGTGATAATGGATCAATCAACAGTATGATAACGCGTCAAAATTATGACAGCGTTCTGCTCATTGCTTTATCGTTATTATTTATATGGTCGAAAGGTCTCATTGGTCCGTGTTTCTCCGAAAAAGCCAGTGGACAAACGCTTGTAGAAGATTTGTGACGATATGGTCAAATGATAACCGATTTTTGTTTGAGCATCGAATGATCATGACTTGGACGATATATGATTCCCACAACTCGGGTAACAAGCTACACATCACGACTAGTTATGGCTTCTTGGTAGCGAAGTATCACTTCTTGGCGACGTCGATTGTCCACTAAGATCATGCGATTTGACACCGTGAGATTCGTTTCTGTGGAACTAAACACTAGATTCTAGACTCTTGAAAGACCAAAGAAACTAAGATATCGTCAGAAATTTGAGAAAAGAGGTTAAAAAAAAACATCAAAACTCTTTCCATTTTCAACATGATGCTGTTTCGTGTGGTTTTCGGTTTTTGCCTTATCGACAGTGAAACTGGAAGGTGAAGCCGTCGCGTTGAATGAAAGTAAAGTAAAGTTAGAAAGTAAAAAAAGCTTTTTTATAAATAAGCTTGTATAACCATAAACAAAATGTAAGCTTTAACTTCTCTTCACTTATTTATTTTTTTCATTAAGTAAATTTATAGTCAACCAACCAAACAGCTGATTGAGATAAACTATCAACAGCAATTTTCTACCATCGAATCAATCCAGTAAGTACACCGAAATAGAAACTAATTGACTTATTTCGGTTCTAAGTTTGGAAGCTCCAAACAAAAACATTAGTCGAATTTCAATAATGCATTACAGACGACGACCTACTCGCTCCAGTCTTTTCTACTTCACAACGATTCTCGTGTTTATAAATTCATCTGTTGGAAATGTGAGATCTTGCCAAGCAAACGAAACAAAAATAAGTTTAAAAAAAAAATTATTTAGCGGATTTACAATGCGGTGTTGGAAGACTTTAAGTGCGTTCATACCAACAACTTCATAAAAAAAGCATCTTGTAACGCCAAAAAAGGTTCTATGTCCGCGTATGTGGAAATGCAGAAACAAATAGACGTTATTGTAATGGAAACATCCGGACACGTGGCAAAAAGTGGGGTTAGTAAGCAACTGTACAACTACAAAAGAGTCAAAGTCTGTGATATTCTGAATGAGCCTGTTTTAAATCCAATTTTGAAGTTGGTAAAGACAATGATTGAGAAATATGTGATTTTACCCGAAAAGTGTCCTATGTCATCGGTAAATATTTTCATAGTCAATTCGCACCTCCGGTGGAATATCGACGCAATTGCAATTTTTTCTGAAATTGAGTTAAGAACTACAGAATGTCCCAAATTAAAAGATTTATACGTGGTAAAATCGGCGTGATTGTATCTTTGCTAGGGCCCAAAAGAAGCAATTTTTTTTTGACACCAAAGATAAATCTATAAAACTTTTTGGAGCAATAAAGTCGCAATAGTCGATTGCGCGCGTATCTATAAAACTTTTCGGAGCAATAAAGTCGCAATAGTCAATTGCGCGCGTAACGTACGTAAGGTCAGAAAAAAAGAGTGTATATCTTAGAACAACAATGACATAACTGCACTTTGCGTCGTTGTTGCAAGCAAACTTTAAACGTGATCTCAACATTTAAGAAAATTGCATTTACGTCGTTATTCCACCGGAGGTGCGAATTGTTCTTGAAATATTCAGTCAGTTCTTTCTTCTTACAGAAGCTCTGCCTGCTTATCTGCCAGAGTGTAAGTTTAGGACTGACACCATCTTATTTAGCGAAACCACACCTGTCCTGACTTTGAATCTTACTGGAAGAATTGTACATAAAAAAGTTAAGACAAAGGGCCGCAGGACATCAATGAAATCCTAAAAGGGAGTTTTTAAATCATCGACATCGGGACGGCAGATTCTGTTTAGTGGAAGTATTTGGAATAACTAAGTTATGGTTTTTTTTGATTGTTTTAAAATTTGAACACGATTGTGGTTGAATCGTCTTTTGTAGGTTGTGGTAACTGTTTTAGATTCTTAAGCATGTTTTCAAATACTTAAAATTTAAATATATAGTCGTCTAAAATGTTTGAGAATCCAGGGCCAGCCCTTGCACAATGAAAACGCGACAATTTCTTTAACACGGTGACAGCTTGTGTGACTTAAAGAACTTTGAGGAATATCAAAAATACATTCGAAACAAATTTTAAAGCATAGCAAGACAGAAACAACAGCTTAAAGCTCTTTCAATGTACTAAGAGGTGACAGCCAAACTATTTTTGGATCTCATTTGACTAACGTAACCACAAATAAAAAAAATTAAAGCAACAAACCCTAGCGAAGTGTCTGTGTGTGTTTTTGTTTTCCAAAACATCAGTTTAATTATTTGAAAGTTTGGATGGCTTCAAATTTTTTGATTGCACAAAGTTTAACAGAAAATACGATGCAAAAAGAAATATGAAGTAGATCCTGTAATGGGGGAGTTCGAGGCTCGAATCCCGGAAATATCAAGTTGTTATTGCACGGTTATCACCTTCCGAGAAGAATTGGAAAGACTCACGATTGGAATGTAAAACTCCATGAAAAGCACTAACTTATTATAAGCGGTACTGGCTTTTTGACAGCATTTTTCAAAACAAGTCCTTTTTATTAGAGAAACCAGAATGTCTTTGAGGTGGTGTTCGTGTAAGTACTTGCAACTTGTAATCGTGTCTCTATGTTACGTTTCAGTTTCCAGGTTCAAACCCCAGAAATGGTTATCGTCTTTCGTGAGTAATAAGCAATATCTGTCATGAAAAGCGCTTTTTCGACTGACAGTTCGTAATCGGCAAACGAATTGTAGCTCCTTAACATTATCTCACCAGGTATGGTTGAGAGAAATGCACTCGGTCCTGGGACTCTTCGCTCTGTTGCGCCACCATATTTATGTTTACAACTACATCTTCGAACTAAAGAAAAAATTACAAGCGTCAGTTTCCAAAAGAACTAATGTTTATACGTAATGTCTAAGCGATTTAAGGGAGTGAGAATAAGTAGCACAAATTATAATTGAAAATACAGGGATATGTAACAGAAATCCACAAGTACTTGCAATGGAAGTGAATGAGGACAAGTGTTAGAAATTTCTGTAGCACAAACGTGCAAGTGTGTTTGATCTACTTCAAGTGTAATCGACGTACACTCATGGTCACACAATTAAGTCATTTTTATAAAATGAGGTCTACATGTCCATATATTAAATACATACAAATTACAACGAAAACAAAATTTTTTGTTCAAATTCTAAATATTTACAATCACAATCATTAAGAAAACGAAAAAATAAATTCCACTATAATAATTAGTCATTTCTTTGACAAAAAATCAATAACAAAATAAGTGTGGCCATTAGGGCGGCCCTTTTTTTTTGTTTTTTCCGAATTTTTTTCCACGATAGTCCTAAACCGGTACTAAATCTATTAAAAAAATTCATGCCAAGTTATAGCTCTTAATTTTAATTTTAACCCGACCCACCCCACAGCCAAAGTTTTAAATGAAAATAACACAGGAAAAGTTCTGTTGATTATTTGAAATTTTTGTCATTATGAAATAATGTACAGATCATGTCAACTAATGATGGTTTTTATAGCAAATTTAACGCTCTACAAAAAACGCTCTTTTATGATTTTTTGCTAACTCTAACGGTTTCTGAGTTATTTAAGGTGATAGTTGAAGCTCATATGGATATGTAGACCTCATATTATAAAAATGAATTAATTGTGTGACCATAAGTGTATCTATTCCTAAAAGTAACTTTTGACTTGTAGACTAGTAGCTTTGTGTTGTAGGCCTCAGGAGTGACTTTCAAAATGACTTTTGAAAAAGGAACAAATCTGTGTGCGTATTTTGCTAAACATAACTAGAAATTTCATTTTATTAGCCAAAATTCGGATTGTCACCATTGATTCGAGACTCGTCAATCTTTTAATCTTCATTCTTACCAACCATACAAAGACCTCATCGACCATTTGGGTGCAGAAATGAAAATCTAAATGTTACAGTTTCATCGACTCGAAGGAAAAGTAACGGACAATAAAGTACAACAATTATTCTTTGCTGACGATGGAGCCATCATAAGCGCGGATCCTACATCCCTGCAACGAGCACTTGACGTTTGGATTGATGTTCTGGAAAGAAATGGGTAGCGCTAAAAAGACTGGATACCTGTGCTGCCCTTTTTCTGATCCAGACAAGCCTATTCCAGATATTTATTTGAATGGAAATGTGCTTCCCAAGTGTGAAAAGTTTAAATATCTGGGATCTATGATCAATAGTGAAGCAACTTGTGATGACGACATCAATCATCGAGTAAGCGTAGGGTGGATGAAGTGGCGAGAAAACTCCGCTATCTTCTGTGATCGAAAAATGCCCCCTAAGCTGAAGGGAAGACTCTACACAGCAGTTGTCCGTCCAGCTCTGACATACGGTTCACAATGTTGGACAATGTACAAAAAGTATGAGAGCAAATTGACGGCCGCCGAAATGAAGATGCTTCGGATGACAGCAGGAGTAACAAAGCTTGATCGAATTAGAAGTACTAAGATCCGTGGAAGCCTTCATGTCAAAAGTACCATCTTGGACAAAATTCAGCACGACCGGCTCAGTTGGTATTGTCATGTTCAAAGGAGAGATCCTCAGAACCCCGTCCAAAAGGCAATATCGTACAAAGTTTCAACAAATTCGCGACGGAAAAGAAAAGGCAGGGCAAAACACTCCTGGTACAAGCAAATGCAAAAACAGCAGCATTTGGTTGGCCTCAGACATGGAACAATCCAAAACCGGGAGGCTTGCCGACGCTTTCTAAGGTCAACGCGGCGTACTCCACAGGCGGATCACTAGTGTGAAGCAGAAAAGTGGGAGAGTTGTGATCGCTTCAAGATCACTACTCGTAACGCCGGAAATAAAAAGAAGAAGAAGAAGACAGTTTCATCGACTTATGTAAGACTTTGTGAACAAAAAGAACCTTCTGAATTGTTTTCGATTGGCTTTTCATGTTTTCTAAAATTTGTTTGTTATAGGTAATCATTCAGCACTATACCTACATACCTAATTTGAAGTCACATTTAAGCTCATCATGTCGCTTTTTGGCTGTCGGTGTTACTTCAAAATGGTATTTCTTGTATGTATCTGGTACTTTATCTTGTCGCTTTTTAGCTGTAGGTATGTCTTCATTATTTCGTTTTTTGACTGTCGATTTCCTTCCGTCATGTTGCCTTTTAGCTGAAGGTGTTGCTTAGCCACATAATTTTTGGCTGTAGGTGTAACTTAATCATGTCGAATTTTGGTAATCAGTTTGCCTTCATCATGTCGTCTTTTGGTTATCAATGTGCTTCCATAATGTCGCCTTTAAGCTATCGGTGTTCCTTCATCATGTCGCTTTTTAGCTGTAGTTGGATCTTTATCATGTCGTTTTTTTGCTGTCGGTATGTGCTCATTAATTAATTTTTCGGCGGTCGATATTAATCGTGTCACTTTTTAGCTGTAAGTGGGCCTTTATCATGTCGATATTTGGCTGTCGGTGTGCCTTCATTATGTCGTTTAATGGCTGTAGATATGATTTCATCGCGTTACCTTTTAACCGCAAGTGTTCTTTCATCATGTCGCTTTTTGGCTCTCAGTGTGCATTCTCATGTTCTTTTCACCTTACGATTTGTTTCAACCATGTCGCTTTTTGACTGTAGATACGCCGTCACCATGTTGCATTCTGGCTGTCAGTGTGGCTTTATCCTGCCGCTTGTTAGTTACACCGAAGTATGACATGTGTGATTTCTCTTTTCCCTCTTTTCTGTTTCACCTGAGTTGTCGATACTGACTTGAAGTCGGGTGCAGTCACTATGGGAAGCAAGTAAATAAATATTTTACAACTACTTGTCTGGTTGTATGTTTTTGTCAACTATTTCTATAAACCCTAATACTTGAAATTGAGAAATTACTGCAGAAAACTTTTTCTCTGACGATTCTGGTTAATGATTGTTTTCAAAAATGCCGACCCAGTATCCAGTTACAGAAATTTCATAAGACGGCAAAGCGACTTCCGTGTATGGAGGAAGTCGTCTCAGATAAACATCGCTTGTGAAAGACCAAGTTCTTCAAGTAATCAGGTGCACTCATCAACATTCAGCTTCTCATATAGCTAATTAAACTTTTTCAAAAGGTCAAAAGTGACGTATGAAACGAAAAACTGTATTTCTGACCAATCAAATGCTGAAATGAGTTAAAATATCTGAAAAACTTCATGCGTTGAACGCCTCCATTGAGACTCAGGTTGTGGCAGAAAATGCAACGGACAGTGGTGAAGCGTGAATTTGGTGTTCTCTGCCCATGTGTCACTACAGGTACTACTGAGTCATTCACTGAACCAGTCGTCTGAAATTTGGCCACCAAATGTTAGGAAGCTGACTTCGAAAGACCACTTCATCTCTGTCAAATAGGCGCAAAAAGCCAGCAACGATTATAACTTAGAAATATTGCCCGATCGTGTAACTTGTCATGGTAATTTGGCTCCAATTAACTCATTGTAGAAGCAGTTTTGAGCGACATGCCTGTCAACATCGTTTCGTCGTTTTGTGGTCAGGATAAAGCACATTTTTAGCACACATATTCAACAAGTTCCATGGAAAACATCAACTTGAAGAACAGAACTAAGATTATTTGAAGGATGGTAGGCTGATACATTTAGGAAAAATTGAATTAAATTAATGCCAAGGTGTCCTTTTTAACGGAACCACCATCAAGCCTTTCAACCAGAAGTAGCAATAACTTTATTGTACCGTTTTTTTTTAACACTTCAAATCGCAGAAAACCTCTTTAAAATCCCACAAAAACTTTCACAAATCATTCCCATAACGCCACTCATTCAAAACCACAATTAGCTTTATTTCCAGTTTCATAAAGTTGGTTGTGTTAATAAGTCTTTCATATTGTAGCGACTCTCTTGCCTTTTTTCGGTTCATAAAGATACAAACAATTATTGTCTAGAACAATTAACATATTGTCTATCAGTCTATCAATCTAAACACCTTCTCTTTATGCTATAAAATTAAAATTCCACAAAATATGCGTCTAGTAACCATAATCATTACCCACGGATGCAAATATTCTGTAATTATACTCGAGCGGATGAGTAGAGTTGCATCTTCTGGATTTGGCGCGATGATATGCTTCACAAATTTATCACCACAAAGGGTTGCTTTGCTGTGAATGGAAAATAAAGAAAATAAAAAACCCCTCTAATTCCCAATTAGGTTTTGTTTTATTTTTACTTAACTTTGCAATAATGAAAATAATTGATAATGCAAAACTTTCCACTATAAATTTGCTTTACAGGGTGTTTAGTGTTTCAAATGAAAATGGAGAGCTTGATAAACTAAAATGAAAAATGCTGCAAATGCCTATCAAAACTGCAGTGAAGGACTTTCAGGATATCTAACAAAGTAAGAGACTGGAGGAAATTAGTAAATTACCACGGCAGAAAGTTTAGTCGCAAATACAAAAATACCGGATGCAACAATCGACGTCCTTTTTTTGACTTAAAAGGAAACGCAAACACTGAGAACGCTTTTGATAATACATTTGAGGATGAAAAACCACTTCTAGAAGCTGATGTAACCTTCCCTACCAGGTTGTTGAATAAAATCATTAAGTCTATTGTAAAGCACGCGATCTAACCTTCAGCGTTACAGAATCAGCCAGTGAGTCAGTATTGGTGTTAGAGCGTAGATGCAGGTATATTTTTAGGTGTACTGCAATTGGTTAAGTTATTCAAGAAGAATACAGTGGCAGGACACAACAAGAGGGAATAAGAAGCTGAAAAATATGTTATCATTAAAATTGTGTTTCATCACCTACAGAGAAAGGACATATTGAGAATAGGACAGGATTAGGAAGAGGAAGCAAGAGATGGAGAGGGAGAGGGGAAAAGACCTGGACAGGAACATGGGCATAGACAGAGACAAGGACAGGGACAGGGACAGGGACAGGGACAGGGACAGGGACAGGGATAGGGACAGGGACAGGGACAGGGACAGGGACAGGGACAGGGACAGGGACAGGGACAGGGACAGGGACAGGGACAGGGACAGGGACAGGGACAGGGACAGGGACAGGGACAGGGACAGGGACAGGGACAGGGACAGGGACAGGGACAGGGACAGGGACAGGGACAGGGACAGGGACAGGGACAGGGACAGGGACAGGGACAGGGACAGGGACAGGGACAGGGACAGGGACAGGGACAGGGACAGGGACAGGGACAGGGACAGGGACAGGGACAGGGACAGGGACAGGGACAGGGACAGGGACAGGGACAGGGACAGGGACAGGGACAGGGACAGGGACAGGGACAGGGACAGGGACAGGGACAGGGACAGGGACAGGGACAGGGACAGGGACAGGGACAGGGACAGGGACAGGGACAGGGACAGGGACAGGGACAGGGACAGGGACAGGGACAGGGACAGGGACAGGGAAAGGGACAGGGAAAGGGACAGGCACAGGCACAGGCACAGGCACAGGCACAGGCACAGGCACAGGCACAGGCACAGGCACAGGCACAGGCACAGGCACAGGCACAGGCACAGGCACAGGCACAGGCACAGGCACAGGCATAGGCACAGGCACAGAGTCGGAGAAATTCCTCCGACAAAATAATTTCATTTCATCACGAAATATTTCTACAAATGGCATGCGTGTCTAATGCTTAGGAAGTGGTGCTTGAGCACAAAAACTTATTAACTTACTTACCAGTTGATATACCCTCTTCAGAGTGGAACTGACAAGGAGACAAAGCTTCTGATATACCAACACCACTTTCCTTTCTAAATTCTTATGCACTTTCCTGTTTTCAAAGTCAAATATAGTTTTTGAAACTCCCTGCGTTAAATTACCATAGACGAGAAGGCTGAGACCAGTGCTACCATCGGGCCTCATTAAGGTGAAAATGAACTCATTTCCTTAGGTTGCCTCAAGGACAAAACATTCTTAACATTCACATAGACGAATTATAATAACAAAGTTTATGCGGTTCCTCATTCTCGCCAGTTGGTGGTCGAAAATAATCTCATCAGAAACTTCAAAGAGAATTTTTAGTGAGACTCATTTATTTTTACAACGATAAACCCTTTGGACTTATTGAAAATCACACCTGCGGCAACACTGGCCTGAAACTGAAACATAGCAGCCAGGGTGACTATACTGACTACTGAAACTATAAGTAAGAATTATTTACCATAAAATTTCATGTGTGGTGACATTAAGTTGCATTAACGTTGCGTTTGGTTGACCAAAAGCTTACACAAACACCTGAACTGATCCATTATGCATATATACCGTCAGCTTAACTGGATATTTCCATTCTGTTTGGTTAAATCTATCTACCCAAACCCACAGGCCCACTTGGGGTAGTGACATTGCACAAAGCACAATAACGACAATAATGTGAGTGTCAGTGTATAGTACAGAGCTCTGTTACGGGAGATACATAGTTGTTATTCTGCATAAAATTAGTTTGCAATTTGGATATCCATTCTCAATACCTACTTTCCTCTGTCTCTTTGTCCGCCTCGATTGTATTTGGTAAACGGAACTAAATTGCATACATTATAACGTACAATAGGAGCCGGCTTTTATGATGTAATAAATTAATTGCGAGAGATCTTTTGTTACAATTAAGAGAGGATGATTTGTGCTGAGTGTGTGTAATGGATTTTATTATCCACAGAGACTTTATTACATTTTTGGTTAGAGGTTACTACACTTTGTATTGAATTAGCTAAATGTCTTTATTTGAAATGGAGGAGTGTAGACATATGAATGTGAATGGAAGTGGTTTTTCTTATAAAGAGATTGATGCAATGATGAAAAAAAAAAACAAAAAAAAAAGAAATATAAACATTGACCTTGGAAATTCATTTAGTTTATGAGGTTCAGCACTTAGGGCGTTTATGTTTCCACTGTGGTGGAAGTACTTTCAAGTTCTTTGGTAGGGAAAAGGTGGATGGCAAGATGGGAGCCGATGGGTGGGTTTGGAGTACAATATATGATACAATTTAAGACCGGAAATGCTTGTTGAAAAATAGAAAAGGGAGATACACTTTAAGCGGGAGATATACTTTCGGTGACACTTACTTATTGCGGGAAATAATTTATCCCATAATTGTTTGGTCTGTCAGGGCGAGTAGGATATAAATAAGGAATATCTAGATGAATGGCTAAGACTTAAAGAAACTGAGAATTGCTTTGCTGCATTAGGTAATTAAATAAGGAGGAAACCACATATATTAACTTTGAGACGGCAGAGAGAAATCTGTCTAAGAAGTTCCAACTCAAGTGAAGTAAGTTTTTCAACCATCTCTGTCAGATGCCACACTTGACGAAGGTGGTTTAGCTGCTTCTTTTGTAAAAACGCTCACTTCAATACACATTCAAAGCAGTTTTTGGGTGGTTCATAGCTTTCCTAGTTATAGCTCCTTTAAAAACGAAAATAATTTTACTATAAGTGTCGGACTGCAAAGGCTGTGGGCAAGTACTTTGCGATGAGTGATGATAGTTTGAATTGAAGGGATAATGCACTAAAAAACAAGAAACATGATGGTTAGGCGATCGAGCACTCAAATGGCTCAGTGACACCGATT
Organism: Melanostoma scalare; assembly: GCA_949752695.1. Lineage (NCBI taxonomy): Eukaryota > Metazoa > Arthropoda > Insecta > Diptera > Syrphidae > Melanostoma > Melanostoma scalare. The sequence goes on from OX456986.1 coordinate 148,400,837, forward strand.
GAGTGACACAGCGATGAGCACATAATTAGTCTGGCAACTGAGTACTTACACATTCAAGTGAAAATTGGATACGATGGGTTGAGTTTGAGTAACAGTGGAACTGCGAGTAACTACAGAATCGATTCACCAAGCCACTAAGCGATTGAGTGTCACAGAGACGAGTTTTTTGAGTGCTTGCGTGCAATCAAGCAACTCTACGATAGAATTACTCAGCGACATTGCGAGTGATTGAGCGTTCAAGTGAGCGCCCGAGTTATCAAACGATTAATTCAACATGCGAATGAGTGATAATATAACTCACATGAATTGAGATACAAATCAATCTAGGGCTAGGGGGTAAGTGATAGAATGATAGAATCAATCAGACGACTGAGTGCTTGTGCAACTGGGCAATAAAGTGACTCTAACTACGATTGAATTACTCAGCGATATTGAGTGATGCTCAAGTCGATGATTTTTGCCGAAACTGAGAAATCATGCGACTATTCGATTGAATTACATAGCAATTGAGCGATTAAGTGACCAAGCGACTGAATAACTCAAAACATCGAGCGCAAATTGAGTAGGAGTAAGAGTAGATATTTGATCGATTGAGCAATTATGCCTTTGAAAGTTTGAATCACGTTTGATTCAATGTCAAATAAGTGATGAGGTTATTCACTCCGTGCTGCTTTGCTGTCGTTCAGCGATGAAGTTGGGTTAGGTTAGGTAGAATGGGCTGACGGTTGATTTCATTTCCACCACACTTAGATCAATGTAGATCCATTGTGATACCGTGGAGTATTGTAACGTCATAAAAACCTGTGAGTTTATGGTTGGTCAGTTTTTAACTATTTTGTGGCCTTAATGAAGTTCAACAGGCTGTTTCTGGGAGTGTCTGATAATTCTTCTAGTAGCGATGAAGTTAACAATCAAATCGAAGTTGAATGGTGTAAACCGACACTTTGTCGACTGAGTGATAAGGTGACCTGGAAGCTTTGAAGGTTTGGACGGTTGACGGCTGAGTCGGCTACTGATTGAGTGACGAGGTCACTTACTTCGTAGTGTGTTGCCACATGTCATTCAATAATTAAGTCAAGAAATTCAACGAAGTCAAGTGCTGAGAACCTTAGTGTCGCTTTGTAGTTTAACAACATCATTCATTCATAGCTTATCAGCTAAGTAGCTTCATCTATTCCGTTTTCTTCCAATTAATTGTGATTTTACATGAAGAAAAGGCTGGATTTGGTTAATCATAAAATTCGAATTGCTTTGTGAAGCCCCAGTAGGTACAGCTAAATAAGTTTATGGTAAAATCTTCTTTTCCCATGTCCACAAGTGAGCTAAGCTTCTCATTTTGAACTATTCTTCAAGAAACGTCAACTGAATTCTCAAAAAATTGGATCTTTGCTGTTGTACATGAACCTAAAAGACGAGTATCGTATTAAGAGTATTTGTTCTCAGGTGTAAGTCGTTTCTAGAAGCTGCCTTAGCTCAAAAAGCACCTCTTAAAGAAGAAGTCAGTCTTTGCCGGTGTTTTTGTAGGTCACATGGCAGTGCCTAAAAACTCAACTGAATAACTACAAGGTATGCGTATTCAGATCGAGTTATTCAATTCAATTTGAATTCAATACTAAAAAATGATGAAGTGCGGTATGGGGTAAGGTTTCAATGATACTCAATTTCAGAGTTAGCTTTAAGGTGGTCTAATGGCTCAAACTAATTAAATGTCTTAAGATCTTTCAAGGCTGTTAAACAACTTTAGATGTACTTATGTCTTTAGAAGACTAAACGTCCTCAGAGACTCAACTTCTTTAGAAGACTTATCGTCCTTAAAAGACTTTAACGTTTAGAAGACTTTAACGTCTTTAGAAGACTTTAACGTCTTTAGAAGACTTTAACGTCTTTAGAAGACTTTAACGTCTTTAGAAGACTTTAACGTCTTTAGAAGACTTTAACGTCTTTAGAAGACTTTAACGTCTTTAGAAGACTTTAACGTCTTTAGAAGACTTTAACGTCTTTAGAAGACTTTAACGTCCTTTGAAGACTTTAACGTCCTTTGAAGGATAACTTAAAGTCCTTAAGATCTCAAACAATTTTTCTTTAAGTATATGCAGCAGCTCGATCGATATTATGGTGAAGCTGTTAGGAAGAGCTCTAAAGAAGGTCCTACTCGTCTGGTTTCAGTGCTTCAATTGGCGTGGTTCTCCAAACGCTACAAAGTACTGCGTTCGATATCATACTCCATTAAAAGTAAAAAGTACCTCACTTAGGGGGTTGAACTTGACAAAAATCAACATATTTTGCCTAACGGCTTCATTCCTGACTGGATGTTACCACTTTTGTTCTTTAATAAGCTCAGGTCCCTAAGAAGCGCTTACTAAAACGTGGTCTCACTAACCAGTGATCTTCTTCTGATGTGTTTCCAAAGACTAAATATATAAAAAATACCTTCGGAGCCTTACGTCCGTCGGCCGGTTAGAAGATACCTTGAGTCAAAATACTATTAGCTGTGCATATCGCGCCATCATTATCTGAGCACGATTTTTAAAAGCCCACTTTCCCGCCTCCTCCTAATCACAATTCAATGAGGATATGCCTGTCTGTATCTTTCACCGAATGAGCCACAAAAATTATTCCGAAATTGGACACAGTTTTAATGATGCTTCATTCAATCTGACGCTACAAAACGGATTCCCTGAAATCAACTCCAATCAATTGAATGATTGTTATCGAAGTCAGTCCTTAGCCGCTGCCGCACTTAAAGACGAAATGGGGTTCCAAAGAACACAATTTAGGACGTAAGAATAGCACTTAAGGAGTCTTCCAAGCAAAACCTATTCGCATATAATCATCCCATCATTTGCATGTAACGAACCAATTTAGAACTCAATACACCACCGGGATAAAATATCACTGCCACTCTTCTTCACACCTCTTTTGAGAGCAATCAGTCATTCTATTCCAATATTCACACTCTCCGAACATTAAGGACACCACTTCTGCTTTACACACAAGCAAGCAAAGTATCCCATTTCAAAGCTTCACAACACAAAAATTCTTTTTTAACATCTCAACTGGGTCCCTCTCTATCCTTCAACTACTGCAACATCATTAAAAATTGTTTCCAATTTCTCAATTTCGCCCATACAGCCGCTAACCCTTTTCAAGACATGATTCTTTCTAAAAATGGCACGTGGCGCTTATGACGGCTATCCTCGTGAGTCGTGATACATTATATTTGACGGCAGTGGCTTATTTTACTTCTTTATTTCTGTTTTCTTAATTTTCACACACCAACACTTCATCAAGGGCTCTTTGAAGTTCCGCACAGTCCAAATTAAGAGAAGATGAAAAAATATGCTCCTCTTGAATATCGTGATTTCTTGAGACCAGAAAGAGAACTCTGGTCTATAGAGGTGGTTGGTTGCTATAATTTGATTGGGTATCGGATGTCAGGGTTCTTGAACATGAGTTCAACCGATTATCCCTAAAGGGATCAATTGATTTGGGTTCATATTTTCGAACTGTGAAAAGTGAAACCAAAAGATTTACACAAAAGACGACCTTTTTCTCCTTCAGATTTGCTCTCAAAAGCTTCCTAACGATGACTACCTATTTATTTTTGTATACACGGCTCACACGAATAACCTCAACCCATGGAGTGTATAGGGATTCTTAACGTCGCGCCGTACCACGACCAAAGCACGGTTGTATCCACATGACTTCACAAGGTTCACCATATCACATCTTCACAATAGAGGTGTTCTTTTCGTGTTAATGCTTCAGTTATTTTTCATTGAGAAAACAACACACATCAAGGGATTCAGTTTAATTTATTTGCACAAATTATCATAGCGCAAATCGACGACGACACGCCGCACAGTTTGTAGACGACAATAAGGTTAAGAGACTTCCTTTTCTATAAAAGAAAAAAATCAAGTGATTTGAGTTCGGCTCATTTAACATATAGTTGACTGACGCCATAATAAAACGACTTCCCCGTGCCATTTATGCTAATATCTTTCAAGAAAATATGACAAACAGTAGGGAAGGGAAAACAACTTACACTTCTTCTTGGAACTCGAGACAAACGGGTTTTCTTTCATTTTTTTCGTCAGAAATTCATTCAATTACCTTCTCGGAATTTTCTTTTAAAACCTTTTTTTTAAAGAGGTAACAAGAGCATTAGAATGCTTTACCATGGTTGTTTAATGAGAAAAAAAGTACTTTAGAAGTTTGAACTTTACAAAGAACACGAGCGTGAGGGCTGGGAAGGATCTTTTATCAAATGGACGATATTCTTTTGTGAGGTAGCCTTAAAAAAGAGCAAAATAAAAGACAATGAGTGGTATTACAACTTTTCCAAATACCAGGTGTCAAAGTCAAAAGGACTAGGTATCACTCTTCTTCAACGGTTTCAGGCATGTAATCGATGCAGAGGGAGTACATCCTAATTGCGATACCAGACCGCTCAACCAGAAGAGCGTTCAAGAGATTCACATTGTTATCAAACTGATCGATTACCACGTCACATCATACGAGAAGGCTATCGGATGTACTTCACCTTCTTAAAAACCAAATAAATGAGTAGGTTGCACAATAGAGCTCGGGGAACCGCGGGCCTCTGGAAGACACTGACCGGTTGCGACAAGCTCCACGCCAATGGATAAACTCCACGCTTGTCTCGATAACGAAGTCATCGGCTCTCATTTGAGTTATATGACTTTATTACTTGTTCTTGTTTCTTGTTTCTTGTTTCTTGTTTCTTGCTTCTTGTTTCTTGTTTTTTGTTTCTTGTTTCTTGTTTCTTGTTTCTTGTTTCCTGTTTCCTGTTTCTTGTTTCTTATTTCTTGTTTCTTGTTTCCTGTTTCTGGTTTCTTGTTTCTTGTTTCTTGTTTCTTGTTTCTTGTTTCTTGTTTCTTGTTTCTTGTTTCTTGTTTCTTGTTTCTTGTTTCTTGTTTCTTGTTTCTTGTTTCTTGTTTCTTGTTTCTTGTTTCTTGTTTCTTGTTTCTTGTTTCTTGTTTCTTGTTTCTTGTTTCTTGTTTCTTGTTTCTTGTTCCCTGTTTCTTGTTTCTTGTTTCTTGTTTCTGGTTTCTTGTTTCTTGTTTCTTGTTTCTTGTTTCTTGTTTCTTGTTTCTTGTTTCTTGTGTCTTGTTTCTTGTTTCTTGTTTCTTGTTTCCTGTTTCTTGTTTTTTGTTTCTTGTTTCTTGTTTCTTGTTTCTTGTTTCTTGTTTCTTGTTTCTTGTTTCTTGTTTCTTGTTTCTTGTTTCTTGTTTCTTGTTTCTTGTTTCTTGTTTCTTGTTTCTTGTTTCTTGTTTCTTGTTTCTTGTTTCTTGTTTCTTGTTTCTTGTTTCTTGTTTCTTGTTTCTTGTTTCTTGTTTCTTGTTTCTTGTTTCTTGTTTCTTGTTTCTTGTTTCTTGTTTCTTGTTTCTTGTTTCTTGTTTCTTGTTCCCTGTTTCTTGTTTCTTGTTTCTGGTTTCTTGTTTCTTGTTTCTTGTTTCTTGTTTCTTGTTTCTTGTTTCTTGTTTCTTGTTTCTTGTTTCTTGTTTCTTGTTTCTTGTTTCTTGTTTCTTGTTTCTTGTTTCTTGTTTCTTGTTTCTTGTTTCTTGTTTCCTGTTTCCTGTTTCTTGTTTTTTGTTTCTTGTTTCTTGTTTCTTGTTTCTTGTTTCTTGTTTCTTGTTTCTTGTTTCTTGTCTCTTGTCTCTTGTTTCTTGTTTCTTGTTTCTTGTTTCTTGTTTCTTGTTTCTTGTTTCTTGTTTCTTGTTTCTTGTTTCTTGTTTCTTGTTTCTTGTTTCTTGTTTCTTGTTTCTTGTTTCTTGTTTCTTGTTTCTTGTTTCTTGTTTCTTGTCTCTTGTCTCTTGTTTCTTGTTTCTTGTTTCTTGTTTCTTGTTTCTTGTTTCTTGTTTCTTGTTTCTTGTTTCTTGTCTCTTGTCTCTTGTTTCTTGTTTCTTGTTTCTTGTTTCTTGTTTCTTGTTTCTTGTTTCTTGTTTCTTGTTTCTTGTTTCTTGTTTCTTGTTTCTTGTTTCTTGTTTCTTGTTTCTTGTTTCTTGTTTCTTGTTTCTTGTTTCTTGTTTCTTGTTTCTTGTTCTTGTCAGTTTTTCAGCATCATCGCCTTCATAATCTATATTCGATCTACCATTTTGGCTTTTGACAGACATTACTTAAGTAGGTTGAAACCACAGGGTTGTGAGATGTTTTATATCACAAATGAGATTTTACGCCTGAAGTACAAGAACACAGCTTCAGACCTGACGTTTCAGATTGGAGATCAGCTTATCCGAAAAACGACGCTTTTGCTTCATAGCTACGATGCATGTGCCAAAAAACTTCAATTTTAACGCAACATGATGTAAACCAGCTTTATCGTTGTGATACCAAAACTCACAGCTAAAAGTTGCGACTAGTCAAGTTTTTCGTCGCGTCGATAATCCACAAAGTAGATATGTCAAAAAAGAGGAAAGCAACAGAAAAGCGCTTTCAAAGCAACTGAGAGAGAAAAGAACGCTGCCAACGTTGAGTCGTGATTATGTTCAAGGCATGAGAGATGATAGCATCCTGCATAGAAAAACAGCGTTTCAAACGTCGCATCGCTTTGCTCACACTTGGCACGTAGGTAAGGTTCATTCAATAGCTTTCAAACTTAAAGCTCAGATACCTTGAAACAATTCAATTCATAAACACGTAACGTAAGAAAACTTAACGCAACTAAAATCGATATCTAATGTGGCCGGAGTGAATTTGTTTTGTTAAGCAAAATAATTTCAACACACAAACGTTCACAAAACATTCACCACGTGCCTCTCAACTTTCTCACGCCGCTGTAAGCACAATAAAAATCCACACTCAATTTGCTAACTCATTAACCAAATAAAATTCAAATTGAAATGGTAATAATAACGCGTGGTTCAAACCTGATAACGTTCATTACATCTGCTTGTCGTGGTATTCATATTTCTAGTGAATTTTGTATTTCAATTTTGTTCTTTTGCTTTTTTGTTTGTTAAGACACGCTTGCATAGCATGTCCAGACGACATTGTTATGCATGGCACTTTCAGGTCAATTTATTTAGCTTATAGGCTCAACAGAGAATACACAAAAAAAAAAAAAATTTATGCAAACAAAAAATTAAACCACATGAACAGCAAAAATGATTGAATGGCAGGACTCATTTCGGTTGGAGTGTATGTAGATTTCAGAGGTCGAAGTCCGGTTGGGAATCGGAACTAATGATAATGCAAAAAAGAAAAATTATTGTAGGCGGGGTATCCTACTTTTGGGTGAAAGTGATGATAAGGCGCTTTGTTGGCAAAGTAAACAATTTTCTTGTTTCTTTGTTTTTTTTTTGTTTTTTGATGAGAATCGGGGGCGAGATGGATTGATGCAAGGCCAGTCGAAAGGTTGGTGTTCATTTTCAATGATGTGATAATACTTTTATGTAGCATTCCATTGACCCCAAATGACACTGCTGTTCTCAGAACTCTTGAAAACGAGTAAACAATTCGTTTGAATTGAGTTCAAATAGGGCGCCAAATAACCGAAGTATGTCAGATTCCATGGCTTTGTCTGACACTTCCTACGATAATCTTATTTATTGAGTCTTTTGAACGAAATGGCACGTATTAGACCATTTTTACTTGTTTTCTGAAAATTGTCGTAATTATGAGACTATCCCTAGAGGCAAGCTAATTAGAGGGATCTATAGTTTTGGCAAACGATAGGTTCCCATATTTAGCGTAAGTTGAACGCATTAATGTAAGTTTTTACTATGGTTATGATTCACGACCAAGCTTTTACTTGAATTCATTTGAAACGAAAACCAGCGAAAATAAATAAACCAAATAAAGGACTATATAAAAATGGCAAATAAGGGCGCTTACTTAAATGATTTTCATTCAGTACGCTCTGTCTATGAAGACAGAAATGGGAATGAGTAGATTCCGAGAAATAACCGATTTCAAGTGTGTTCGATTTCTTTTCGAGGTAGCGAAACAAAGTTCGCTTAAACCACTTTTACGGAACGGCCACGTACTGAGCGCAAGGCGCCAAGTTTCAATTTTCTTCCAATTTTTGGCAAATTGGCAAAATTAAAAGGAAATAGAAAGCTGCCGTTTAGTGCGTGGGCATGCTCTTATACGGACAGAAATTTTGAAGCAACTAACAAAATTGACCAGCTTTCATCGCCCCCAAGGAAATGAGGTGAGCCCGGGGACTTGTCTAAAAGATTTTACACTGCTGCAAAATAATTTGCATCAAATTGATGCTCCTGCTCCTGATGAAGAGTTTTTCGAAGTTAACGTTCATGCATCCTAAAATAGGCTCAAAATTTACTGCCTGACCTGTTTGAGTTATTCAGATTCATTTCATTTCATTTCATTTCATTTATTAACATAATATTTTGTACAATAAGACTTAGTCTTTTATAGTATTTAGTACATTCTTTAGATAACTAGAATATAATTATTAATATAAATGCAGCATAATAAATACAAATTAATATAATCTGAGTTGAGTGGGACGGGGAGGAGAAATAAGAAAGGAGAAAAAGAAAGGATTAAGTGAAAGAAAAAAAAGGAAATCAATCTATATTGGAGAAATGTTGCAAGACAGCTTTCTTGAAGTATGCTGGGCTCAAAATCCCTTTGATTTGTAAGGGAAGAGAATTCCAAAGTTTGATTGCATGAATGAAAAAGAGTCGCGATGAATTCAGGTACTTAAATTTCGGAAGAATAATATTAAACGTTCTCAGTGATTGTGCAAAACGAATTTTGTAATACAAATACAATGGAGACCGGTTTTGAATAACATTATGCAAAAATATACAATTTCTGGCATTGATATATTGCATTAAGTTACACCGTAGAAATTTTTTCGAATAACCTGAAATGTGATCATGTCTCCGAAGTCGATATATATAACGAAGTGAATCGTTATACGCTACTTGCAGTTTCCGTTGGGAAACATAATCAAGATTCCCGTAGACTACTTCAGAGTATGTTATAATGGGTAAAACTAAAGCTTTTACAAGCTTTTTCCTGGTTTCAAGGGGCGTAAAACCTGCTGTTAACCATAGCTTACGGAGGCATCCATATATTCTTTTAACAACTAGATTAATGTGATGAGAACAAGATAGTTTGCAATTTATAACAAAACCAAGGCTTGTTACATGTTCCACTAAATCCAATTTGCAGTTGCCTAGAAGGATAGACGGAAAAGATGGTATATCAAAATCATTGTAGGATATGGGTAAAACTTTAGACTTGGTGGGGTTAATATTTAGTCCATTTACAATAGACCAATTATAAATATTTGCTAAGTCATTATTTAGCAGACTAGCAAGGTTTGAAATATTTTGGAGAGGGCTGGATACGTAGAGTTGAACATCATCTGCATAGAGGTGGACAATGGTGTGGAGGCAATATGTTGGTAGATCATTAATAAAAATGCAAAACAATATAGGTCCCAAAATTGAGCCTTGAGGAACCCCTTGTTTCAGTGGTTTAAACTCAGACGAAGTCTCCCCATTAACCACTCTTTGCATCCTTCCAGAAAGAAAACTACAAACTAGGCCAACAGCTCTGTCGCTAAATCCAAAAAGTTGTTTGAGTTTCCAGCAAAGAATTTCATGGTTAACTTTATCAAAGGCTTTGGAAAAGTCAAGCAGACAGAGGAGCGTAATATATCGTTTATCAAAGGCACATCTAATATCCTCAAGAATGTTGACCATAGCTGAGGAGCAACTATGATTAGCTCTGAAACCTGACTGACAAGGATTTAGAAGCGAGCTACATGATAAATAGTTCTGAATTTGCTTAGCCATCAACTTCTCAAAAACCTTGGAGAGGCATGGTAATATGCTTATTGGCCTGAAATCGTTGCAAGATGAAGCGTTTCTTTTCTTGGCAATAGGAATAACTTTTGCAATTTTCCACTGTTGCGGAAAAGTGGAAGACATTAAACAGCAATTAATTATATGAGTCAAGTGTTTCAAAATGCCAGGCAAAATTATTTTAATAAAACGAATTGGTATACCATCCTCACCAAGAGAATTTGACTTAATGGCAGCCACACATTCGACAACATCAATCTCTGTTACAACTTCAAAGTCGAAAGGTCTTTGAAATTCGCTTTCGATATCACCAAAGTCAAAAGAGTGACTTTGTATCGTGCCATGATCTAAAAAATGGTCATTTAAATCGTAAGGATTGATATCACAAATTGATGTGTCTTTATTATCAGTTACTCCACTTTTTCTTAAGTTGGACCAGAGTTTTTTTGATGGCAACGATGCGTTTAATTTAGATGCATAATAGTTTCTTTTAGATATTCTTATGGCTGAAGTTGCACTGTTACGAGCTTTTTTAAATATATCCCAATTTTGTGTCGTTCGATTGGTTTTCCACTTTTTATACAATTTATTTCGCGTTTTAATTTTGATAATTACTTCCGAAGTGTACCAGGGACATATACTATTACGAATCGTAACAGTTTTGGTAGGGACAAATCGATCATATAGATGAAAAATATACTGATTCAAACAGTCCAAGTTAACATTAGGATCAGCACTTAGTCTGCAATTTATCCATGGAAAGGAATTTATCCCGTCTTGTAAGGCTTGAAAGTCAATACGGTTGAAGTCTTTATAAGTGAATGACAAAGGACTGCAATTTTTACAAAAACTTATGTTATAAGTGCAGAAAAGAAGGTCATGATCAGATATGAAAGAAAGCTGATCAAAAAGAAGTAAGTTAGATGGCTCCGACACTAGAAGCAGGTCTAAGAGACTAGGGGTCGAGTTACTGCTAAAACGGGTAAGTATATTGAACTATTAACCAGGGATAAGCCAGTCGAAATAACCAGATCCAAAAACCATGAAGCTCGATAATTCGACTTTAGCAGATTGATATTGAAATCACCGCACACTATAATATGTTCGTAGTTTGCAGAGAAGTCAAAGAGATTTGTGAAGAACGGTTCAGGAGAACAAGCTTTGTTGGGGTTGTAAACACAAGAAACTAAACATTTGGTGTATTTGTCACATATCTTTACACTTAAGTATTCGACTCCCAAGACTTCTGATTGGCTGACAACAGCACAGTTTGAGTACTTTTTACAGAAAATTGCAACACCACCACCTACGGTATCTGTAATTCGGTCATTACGAAATAAATTAAAGTTTGGTATATCGTAAGTAGGGTTTGATATAGTAGGGTCGAACCAAGTTTCAGTAACACACAACACATCAATGTCAGAATTAGCAAAAACAAAACGGACGAAATCGATTTTTTCTAAATTAAGGCTTTGTGCGTTAATACAGCACACTTTAAATCCGTCTTGCAATTTACAGAGAACGTTTATCATAGCCCGAGTACAATCTTCATTCACACTTTTACTACCAGCTATTGGATTGCTACCCATAGTCATACGAATAAATCAAGCAGATCCCACAACAAACCCAAAAAAACCAACCTATACAACAAACCATTACACCAAGATTGATAAGGGGAAGGAAATTAGAAAGAAGGAGTAAATAAGAGGGTATCATGCTGAATAAAAATTTAAAGAAATCTATACAATAAAGCAATAATATAAATCAGTTCATAAATATAATAAATACGTTTATTACGTCTCAGCATCAGCTTGCAGATCATCGGGTTTTATTATTTTGATGAGTCTTCCAGTTGCGCTTTTCCTTACGTAAACAAAACCAGATTTTGTAAAGACAGAAAACAGCTGTTTCATTTTCTTCATGGTGAGAGCCTTTTTTAAGAGAAGGCGAGTTTGGTTGGGTAAGCTTTCGTTGAGATAGCAGTTTCCAAGAAAATTAGAATCAAAACCAGCATCAAGTCAAGTGTACACAAATCTCTTTTCTTGTTTTTTCGATAAGCAGCTGCTGCTCTTAAAACGATGTTCCTCTCGTGACTGTTGTTGAATTTCATAACAATGAGTGGGGGAGCAGTAGTGTTATTGTTGTCCCGCTTGTTTGTCCGAAAGATTTGTAAAAGTGACGGAGGAGTGCATTCAATTGTGCAACAAAGGTATTCGAAAATGTATGTTAAGTTCTCTTGAGGTCTCACAGGTATGCCGTAAAGAATCGCATCACAAGCCATCTCCTTTCTTTCAAGTGAATTTACTTGCTGTTGCAGTTTAATTACCTCTTCATTGTGAGTATTGGAGTTGTTGTCACTAATGTGGGCTTCGATTTTGTCAACACGTTCAGCCAAATTTAAAACCGTGCTATTGAGAAGCTCAAATTTTTTTATCCAGTGTTGCTTGACATTTTCAAGCTCCAATTTTATTTCGTTGCGAAGCTTATTGAATTCATCCAAAATGCTGGTATGAAAAGTTGAAAAGTGTTCCTTAAGCTGTGCATCAAAAAGACTTTTTGTAAGAAGGTCATTTCCATTTGTGGTAGAGCTGGCAGTGGGTGAGGTAGGAGTTCCCTGTAAGGGCTTAGACGGGGTCCCCTTCTTAGATGTTGCTTTGTTTGTGGTAGAGCGTAAGGCGACGTTTGACATTTTCTTTCAAGTTCTGTTCAAGACCAAAAATTAAAGCACAAGAAGATAAAACGTGTGTTCAAGATATTTAATTGCGGATAATTATCAATTGCCGATAAATTAATGATCAAGTGTCTCAAAAATAATTATTATTAGTATTGTTTGGCGCGGGAAAAGCTCACTGTAGCCAGACGTGAAAAAACGTGTCTATTCAAAACAACACATCAGTGTTAACTGATTCGTCGTAAGCTCTCAAGACTCAAGTCTTATTCTCGGCGTAAGGCTTGGTAGAGGATCGATTGACGGTCAAGTATGTTAGTAACCAGCTGGGGTGGCATCCAAAAGACTTATGAAAGCACGTGAGTGGTAATGAATGACTTGCACTAGCTAGCTTCACCTTCGTTCACCGTATGATCGATACTGAACTATTGTCATAGAAAAACGTAGATTCTAGTCCCTTTAATGAGGGGGTAAGTCTACTGTACAAAGTGACCAGCATTAAAAGAGCTGTGATGGCCGTAGAGTAATGGTCAGCATGTCTGCCTGTTATGCGGAATGTTCGTGGTTCGAATCTCATCAGAAAACAAACAAAAAAACTGTCAACGGGTATCGTATTTCGTGAGGAATTGGCAGGTCCTCCGATTGTAAATTCAGTCATGAAAAGCGCTTTCTCGATTTGTTTGGAATCGGGAGAAAATTGTAAGCCCTTCTTTTATCTTACAAGGCATGGTTGTGAGAAATACGCTAGGCACCGGGGCGCCCCACTCTGTTGAGCCACTCTGTATACCTATGTGTGTATTCAGAAAGGATTCTACACGATGATCAATCACGCTTACCCAATACATTGTATTGTATGATGTTTAAGAAAGTTTTGTGGTTTTTAGCGGCTCATGGCATTGAATGATTGCTTCAAGTGGCAAATGAGTCAGATTTCGCCTGCATAAGAAACGAAAAAGTATCTGCGGCATGTGGTGATTCTTGTTCACACATGGCCGACTCGTGAATTTTTTGATCGTTGACTCTCTGAGCACTGAAAAATGAGTTAGAAGTAAGATTTCTTCCTACGTCTTCTTTCAAAACAAAACCAAGATTGAGCGTGGTTGGTCATCCTGTTGGCATGATCCATCCATCGAACATTCATCTTACCGATCACTGGATTAACCACCAATGACCGATCGTGAAAAAGGCTTTCTTTGAGGTGAGGTTCGCAGTTGAAAGAAGATGGGAGAGCCAGTAAAACCAGATGCGAACATTTCTTGAATATCGGGGGATTTAAGATACAAACAAGAGCACTCCGACTGGTCCATTGTACATCCCAAAAGAAGCTTCCATGGCCTTCGCAGAAGATCTAGCTGTCATAATGAAAATGAGCAACCAGCTTTTTGAGAAAAGCAGGACAGCCGCAAAGGAAGTGATCCTCTCTACGCATAACATCTTTTGTCATATCACATCATCTATCATCATCTCTACATGGCTCACAGATGGTAGGTACATCCAGAGCCGAGCCTGTTCACATATACTTAAGGAAAGTGTCCTGTAGCGTTACCAAAAAACAGCATTTTCTGCTAAATAAATAGAGTGGCACAGCAACCCCCGGGAACTCCGATTCCCAACGCATATCAAGGACCTAGAATTGTATGCCAACCCCAAACCTCATAGTTAGAGCACTTTTCATGGCATTGTTATTACTCTTGGAGGACTTGCCAATTTCTCGGGAAAGGCAAATCTTAGGGAATGTAAAAACGTTGCAGCTTTGTTATTAACTTGTGGGAGCATAACGTTACCCTGCTCTCTGTATTCAGAAGTATGTCATCCGTGGTCTTGCTCTTGACAAACCTAAAAGTTGATGGAATTACATAGCAAGTTCAAACTACAGGTGAAATATTCCTTGTCCAACAGCAACAATATGTTGCAGCTTCTCATTATTGAGGGGAGTATACGTTTAGTCTATCAGCACTCAACAGAGGTATGTCATCTCCTGACTAATTCAATCGCTGATTGAAGCTCGCACTGAAGACCTTGATAGACCAAGCGCTGGCTAGATTATCGAGTAAGCTGTCTAAGATCTCTTCCTGGCAAGTTTATTGGTGATCTCATTTTCAGCGAGAACGCAGTTCCCTACAACTGAAAAAGACTTAACGAATAGTTTTCCCAATGCACTTAAAGAAGTTGTGCATTCCTTGGTCACTTTCGAAGTAGTCAGAGAGGTGAGAACAGCCCTTAGAGTAGCTTGTCTGTCTCTGCAGACGCAAGTACTTCCTGCGGCTCACCCATTTCTCGTACCGTAGCACAGTCATTAGAATAGCATACTGCCGTCCTAAGGAAAAAAAGGCGTAAGCGCCAAAAAAAGGAAAACTCAGTTTGAGGCATGTTTGAAGTCGTTGAACAGTGCCTTACTTTTGTTTGACGACAAAAAACCATCAATTTGAATCTAAATACCTTAAAACCACGAATAAAAATGATAAATGCCCATTTGAATGTGGAAAAATACGAATTCAGTAAAATGCATTTAACTCGAAACTGTGAAAATGGAGTAACGTCGTTTTTTCTTAGGACGGCAGCATAAGTCTGCGCCTGAAGGACGGACAAGTTATGTGTCTAAGGAGATGTAAGGTTCAAGGTCATAGCTCTCTACGAAAGCACCATTGTCAGATTCATAATGGGGTCTTAGGTCACTTTTGAGTCTTTAAAAGCAATCCTTCCTGGCTTAGATTCTAGAGTGACCCGGCCCTGAAATCTCTACAATGTATTTTTGTGGCAATTTGAAGACCTGCGATCATCGTTTTGAACACACAACAGTCAAAAAATATTCTGCTCTCGAAATCCTCAAAACCCCAGTGTGAATTATGATAGAGACCTTATATTTTCAAATGGAAAATGGTCTTGAGGCTACATCACATGATGCAGGTCATCTAGAGACTAGAAGAGAAAGATTCAGCATTGCTTTTAGGGTAGCACTTAGTGTCGTGGAACATAAGCCCACGACGAGCTTGGAAGGCAGCTTGTTTCAAGAAGCAGCTGATAAGAAATAGTTGGTCTCATCATCACCGTGTCCATGCAAATTGCGCTTTTCTCGTGACAGAGCCCATGTCTAATGAAAAATCCTCCTTCAACCTGCCACAAGGATGACAGGGCTTAGATAGTTTTTAACTTGAAATTTTTTGACCCAGGAACATTGTTATATAGGTTTAAGATTTTTGTCTTCATTTGAGAATAGGATGATGAATCCTTTAAGAGCGAGGTGGGCCAAGCACGTCATTTATATCGTTTGTGTGGTTATACATCCTTATCAAGACGTGGTTTTGTCTCGCATGGCCTAGAAAAGTTTTTAAGAGCTAAGTGCAACAGCGAAGTGTGTTGCTTTAAATTTGCAATTCCTATGTCTTCACCTAATTGTCGAAGCTGTCAGCAACAAGGCATTGTAAAAACGTACCGCTTCTTCTTGGGACGATCGGATACGCTTCTTTTATTCAGGCTATCCACCCACTCTGCACACTTCGCATTTTTTTTTTTTGTTTGCGAAACTGCGATCTGTGAAAGGATCTTTGTCGATTATTTCCATCAAGTCAAATTGCTCGTTTACTCTGCGGACTTCACTTTTTTCCGAAGTTAGAGAATGGAACTTTTTTGATTGTTTTCGCCGCTTCTTTTTCGGGTGAGTAGATGCGTTTCTCAGTTTTCTTTCTGTCAAAAACCTAGTCCACCGAAATGTGTTTGCGCTAATCAATCCCATTATCAGTTTATCCTGCGCACTTCGCATTTTTTTGCGTAGTTTGCGAAAAGAACTTTTTGGATTGTTTTTACCGCTGCTTCTTCGTATCATCGAATACGCTTCCCTTACTAGTTTTCTTTTCTGCAAAGAAACAAGTCCATCGATGTGAGTTACACTAATCAATCCCATTTTCCTTTTACACTGCGCGAAGTTTTTGTAATTTTTCGGTTTTCACCGCTTCTTCTTCGGATGATCAAAAACGTTTCTTTTACTCCGTTTTCTCTTTGCCAAGAAACTAGTCTACTGATGTGTGTTGCACTAATCAATCAAATTCCCCGTTTACACTGCGCATTTCATATTTTGCGAAATTGCGAACTGCGAATGTTTTCTGTATTTCCAGAGTTCTCAATAAGTTTGGTTGTTTCTTTTCACTTAGACTAAATTTTATGCATAAAATTCAAGCTAATATCACCAAAGTTTTTCTACAACTTCATAGACTAAATTACAATTTCGTTACCACAGAGACAAGGCACAGTCTGGGCTGTTTTTATGCAACATTTTCCGAAATCGCTTCGGTAATTGGAAACAATCTATCAACTTCTCTTCTGAATTCACCCAATTGATAAGAACAATTTGTAAGTTGCTTTCTCTTCGGTAAGACCTTTAAATGTGATTCCTTAACTGAAAATCAATTCAATGTTCAAACTTTTGTTTGCCTTGAACAAAAGAAGATTTATTGCACAATTTTCTTTGATTGATGTAACCTCAACCTACGCTTTTTTTCTTTTTTAAATGTTTTGTTCATCCAAAAGAAGTATCCTAGGAGATTATGTACTTCATTTGCGTCACTGCATGGTGACAGTATAGGTTACTTGAGTCTATGATAACATTCCAGCGTATCTACTGAAACTAGCTTGTCCCTATATCAACCTTTGTAATATGTGAAAATCTATTTTAAATGCGAAGCAAATTTATTCAGCACCCACGCCACATCACTCACGTCATGTCATCACTCAGACCCAATTGCCAAACTGTCTATCTGACTGTCATAATTCCATAACAGAACACAGTTTTCCGCATCGTGCGTTTTTTACCCAAGCCAAGTGCTTTGAGTATACAAACAAACATGTGACAGAACGAATTCAGCGGCATTTTAATTAATCAGAATAAAAGTAGATACACTACTCATAAATGACAAAAACTTTGTCTTCAGCTTGTTCAGTGATAATCGTTCAAAAAAAAACCTCCATTGTGACGACAGACTCAATCTAGCATGAGATTGTCTCTTCTAAAAGAATTGACACTGGCACGTAATGGAAAAATAAATAAATAAAAAATAAATTGAAAAGTGTCACCAAGAGCCGATAAATCGGTTGTGCTCATCCAATCGGCTGACCTCATTATTCAACACAGAACGCGCTATCCCTTGCATTTAAAAATTTATTGCAAACGTAACCCAAATACTTTACCACCATACTTTGCTCTCCACAACAAATGCGATAAAACGTGCTTTTCGGCTTTTATTTTCCTATAAACGATGTGAAAGACAACACAAAATATAAAAAAAAGAAAACTTTAATTTCATGAATGCGTGCAGTTTCAATATTTTAATAAAGCAATTCAAATAATGTACGCACGTTTTAATGTTCCAAATTAACACATTTTCATTTGAATAGCTTGGGAGCCAAAATATAATTAAAAAAAAAAATAAGCGAGAGGGAAAAAAAAGTGAGACGGCCGATTTGAGTGTTTAAATTTCAATTAAACTGGATTATCATTTATAGCGCGTCATAATTCCAGCAATTTAATCTTTTAATCGTTTATTTTATTTATTTATTTCGCAAGCAGTCGCAAAATGGATTATGTAGAAGGCTTCAATTCGTCTTAAAACAAAAGGCTTTTTTTCACGGAATAATGCAACCAATTATGGTATTTTAATCGTCAATACCGATTGCCAAGGCCGAACATTGGAGTTTCTGCTTGGTGATTCTACTTGGGTGCCGTTTAGTCTTTTTTAGAGCTTTTCTGGGAAAATTACATAAGAGTGAGTCCTTTGTACAATGAGTGCAGTTGAGTTTCAGTTTCTATTCCGCTAAAAGTTATTGAACACATTTTTTTGTAACAGCTTAAAAAAACGGATTAGTCCACGCGCGGCCTGAGAACATTTCCTTCAAACTTCACGTTACATAAACCAGGTTTGTAAAGCGAAAGTAATAAGTGCTTGTCTTCTTCTTTCCATTTCCGGCGTTACGAGTAGTGATCTTGAAGCTGAGGAATGTTCAAAAAGGCCTTGATAAAGTGCATACAACCAGCTAGGGACGCAAAATCGCAAAAAACGCAAAAACGGAATAGTCTCGCAAAAAACGGAATAATCTCTGCTGGGTGTGATAACAGAGAACAAGTTTTTTTTTCAAAGGTTCTGCCCGGGCGCCATTTATCAAATTTAATGCTCACCAGAAAACTTATTGAATCCAGTTCTACTTGAATTGGGATTGTGGAATTTTTAACTCTTTCGAGTTTTTCTGAACTTGAGAAGCTTCTGTAACGTTGCTGAGGAAAACTATTAGAACGTCATTGAAAAAAGGCGGTTAGTTAGACGAAAATTGTCTCTGCTAGTCCTTATGACATATCGATAGATTTTTTTTTCATTTATCTAGAGGTTCTGGCTGGGCGCCAATTCTGAACTTTTGTTACGGTCACTTGGAAACTCGTTGAATCGAACTCTTAACAATTTGGGCTGCTGTGAATATTATTTTTTTTTTTTTTAGTTCAATGAAAAGAATAGATCTGTGGAGCTTCCGTGACGTCGATGAATAACACGGCTTTTCAAATGGAAGAAACATTAAACTTGAGTGAATAAGTCAAAGAATGAGCTTGTCGATCAGTTCCAAAAATGATTTGTTGTTAAACTGGCTTACCTGTTGAAGTGGAAAGAGGATAACGGAAGAAACGACAAGTCTTTTTTCTACAGCTAATTTTTCAAAGAGAATACAAAATATCCCTTTGCAGCCGAAATTATTCCTTGCAACTTCCAAAGAAATTCTTAGTTTTAGATGGAACATTGAACCTTGCAACATGTCTACTTGTGAGATAATATTCTGTAACAACACCAAGTACGGGGCCAAAGTGCAATTTCCATAAGGATAACAAACTTTTAGTACGCTTTAGAACAAGGCTTGGTTCTTTGCAGAGATCCAATCCAAAATTTTTGAAAGAAAATGAGATTGTGTGATTAATGGCAAGAAAACAGTTATTAATGCGAAAAGGCGGAGCGGCGCTGAAAAGTTGCTTTGATTTGTGTCAAGTAATGCGATGTCAGCTTTTGGTTATGGTGGACTTGGTTGCCGTACCTAATAATTGTACGATTTTCAGTGGTTTTTATATGAAGATAGCTGTAATTTCATTAAATTTTCTATGGTCAACATCATCTTTGTTCAATTAGGTTGTTTCATTTGCTGATATTCCAGACGTCAGTTTTTCCAAAGAGTCTTTGTGTAACTTCAGATATGAAAAGTTACCAAGACCATATAAGACGTTGCGCCGCTCGTTAGACTCGTCGGAAGACAAATTCATTATATTGGAGTACGCATACTCAGAGTACGCATACTCAATAAAAACAAAAAAAAAAAAAAAAATCAATGGCGCTCGTTCGTTAAGGCAGCCAAAACCTGTTGAAAAATCAATGAGTCAGCTTAAGAAGGGCAACTTTTTGAAAGTAAATAAAAACAAACTACAATAAGCTCTGCTTAACAGAAGGTCTTTATTTGGACGACATTTGTCAGCAGTTTCTTCCAGAAAATCTTTCAAAAACATAGATTTCCAGATCGGAGCAATCTACGGCATGCAGTTTAAAGCTTCAAGATAACAACATCATACGCCCCCATAGACGCTGAGGTCCTCACTGTGATGTACCTGTATGTCATAAGGAAAATGATAAAATGCCATAAATATTAAATACAACGAAGAGCAGTTGCAAGTTATCCAAGTTAAATAATGCCAAAACTATTTAGGATCATTTTTCAGAAAGAAGAGCACCACCTCTAATTGCGACTTCAGTACAGTGGCCTTTGAAAGAAAGAACTATCCCGGGTTTAAAGTGAACTGCTTGGTTTCTGTGAAGGAAATAGTTCTTGTTTGAGCAACTAAAATCAAAATGCTCCTCCAAAGGAAATGCCTTTATTGATGTAAGTATCTGGCCTCAGCAGTGTTGGATCACTGATGTATTTCTTAATTGCTGGACATGAATAAATTAATAAGAGGAAAAAAGAAGACTCGTGAGATTTAACTTCTGTCAGTCAACGCTCAAGAGCTAGTAACCGCTCATACATATGAATCATCCTTTAACAACTATCGTAGTGTCAATCGTTACTCTGCATCAGCAGTCTAAGAGCCAATCATCACTTTGCATCAAGTTCATTGACCAAGAAAAAACTTACAGTTGCGTAAATAGCAGTAGATTTTGTAGTGACCTCTCAATGGCTGGAGTTTGTATACAAGGTGTTGTTGAAATTTGCTTGAGTTACATAATAAAAAAAAGTTACGCAGTAGCGAAAAATCGTCTATGCACTGGACAAATGAAACTTAACATAGGATTATATCAAGAGCATAAAAAAGAGGATCAACAGGAGGAGTAGTTTGAAAGAGTTGCGTAATCGTTTTGAAAGATATTAAAGGAGACTTCACTGCGCATTATGCTTTCAGAAGAGTACCTAAGCTTCCAAAATGATTTACTAGAAGCCAAAAACATCAAAGTGTAAAAAAAAAGTCTGAAGCATCTTCTTTTGGTGTATTGGTTTCCACCCGGGCGCCACTTTTGAATATGAAAGCTTTTAGATTCCTATTTTTTCTCTGATGTGATCAACACCAAGGATCTTTGCATATTCTTGTTCCTCGACTTTTGGACATTCATTTGTAGCAGAAAGCAATGGCTATTTAACACCTTGAAGAAAACATGCCCATTCTTGACATCTTATTCCAAATACTTAAAGATCTTATCAATAACGAAAGATTATCGGGTAAGAACGCTGTCCTGTCGCTCTAGCGTATTTTCGTCAAAACACTAATTCACACTTATTTGCTTGTGATGATAGTCCTTACTTACAGCACTAGGTTTAGGTCTGCGCGACTCCAACATGCAGATATTTTCGTGGCCACGCGGTCTCATACCTCAGTAAGCAACTAAGCATTTCTAGAAGTCGGCTTCTAGTAAAACTACTATCGGAAAACGGTAGTAGAACTCGGATCTACAAGTTAAATAGAACTCTACGTGTGATCAAATTCAGCAACGTGTTTCTCTATAGAAGCACACCTAAAAATCTAAGAAAAGTGGGCCAAGAAAGACAATAGTTTATCTTCAATGCTGAATAAGTACTCGAGCTCAGCAGCTCGGTAAGGGCCGAAGCTTGGTGAATTTCTCACAAAATAGAGTCTCCAAAAAGACAAGACAAGAGAAAAGACAAAAAACCAAAAATCATTAGAAAAATCGTTTCTTAGGGCCAAGTTAGAACTTTGAGGCCGTTTTAACTGAACTATTCCGTTAATTCGTTTTATTTAAATTACATTTCCATCTATGGTTATGGGTACAAAGACCAAACGTTTCACACATTCGCAGTAATACCAAGTCCCGCTTCAAAGTCGCTTCGTCTATGACCTTGCACTCTAATACGCCGCGCTGACATTCACCATTACTAGAATGTTAGACAAAATCTGTTTTTATCTTGCAATTCAATTACAAGCAATGCCATCATTGGTTAAGGCGGTACATTATACCGCACTGCTATTTCTTTTAATTGCAACACACAGCTCACACTCGCACAGCATGAGTGTGATTGTGCAACTCGTATAATCCTTTCTCCCAGATTTTGTCTTAATTACGATCATTAAAATTCCATGGGGTGGATGGATATAATTAATCTCATACTATGTATGGTGTCTGCCAAAGAAACAGTAGAGCACAATGACAAAACATGTGACGGAGTTTCAAGGTTACACCTTTGTAGAATAGTTCATGCACATGGAGACAAATTTATTTATCTTGAAACCGTATTCTGCCAACAACTGGTGTCTTAGTTACTAAGCGAAAAACGAATTGCACCATATCCTTGAGATTGGATGGGAGGGTGGTTGTCTACAAAGTCGCCTGATGCATTGGGTCCTATTCATCCATTCATGGTGGTGTAACACTTACTCACATAAATTACATAAGCTAACATGACTTCGTTGTGGCTGGAAGGAAAGCTGTTTACGCCATACAAAGTTGATTCGGGCATCCATAATTACAACTTGAATAGGGTGTTCTCAGAGAGAATATGGCTGAGGATTTAACTTAATAGAGATTTGAAAAA
This sequence comes from Melanostoma scalare, assembly GCA_949752695.1. Taxonomy (NCBI): domain Eukaryota; kingdom Metazoa; phylum Arthropoda; class Insecta; order Diptera; family Syrphidae; genus Melanostoma; species Melanostoma scalare. The sequence continues at coordinate 148,423,370 of OX456986.1, forward strand.
CCCAAGGAAGGAACTCACATTGATTTTCGCATTTGAAAAACGCGACGTTCTAAAGAAAGAAAGAATATCGTTTCAATGTAAATTTCGTCTCCATAGAGCAAGTTTAAAAGTCTTGAAATGTTGAAAAATACTAGTATATTTTCTGCTAAAGAATTTTGAATTTACTCACCAGTGTTACAATTAAAACAACATCGCCGCTTGATCGGTAAACTAATTCGGTTCGTAAATTTATTCACTCAAGAGATTGTAGTTCCAAATTACGACATCGAAAGAACCCAAAGCTTTTCGGTTAGTCTAACAATATTCACAAATCTGCAACTAAGGCAATTGAAAGTCTATAGTTATGTTAATTGCCTTATTGCCTTATGTACTCACTAACGAGATCGTAGTTTTGAATAACGAGATTGAAGCAATTCAATTTCATCTCAAAAACAAATTTTGAAGGTGCAACTATTGAAAAATAAAAAAATTCAGTGTTTTGTCTGAAGAACTTCGAATCTACTCACCGAAGATCGCAGTTTTACACTTACACATGACTTCGACGCATGATCGTTAGACTGTAAATTTACACAGTAGAGTGATTGAAGTTCTAAATTACGACGTTGAAGGAACCGAAAGCTTCTTTGTTTGTCTAATGACATACTCTGCTACTAATGGAGTTGAATGTTTTATAGACATTCATCTGTCCTAAGGTTCGTAAATTTACTCACTGGTGGGATCGTAGTTTTAATTGACAAAGTTGAAGGAACAGAAAGCTTCTTGAGAGCAATTAAAGAACATTGAAAGATTCAAAGCATCTGTGTCTTGTCTGAAGAATTTTGACTTTACTCACCCATCGCAGACTTACACTTTACGCACCATCGCTGCTTGATCGGCAAACTATTTCGGATCGTAAATTTACTCACTGAGAGATTGTACTTCCAAACTACGACATTGAAAGAACCCAAAGGTTTTCTAATAATATACACAAACCAACACTAAGGCAATTGAAAGTCTATAGGGCAATTGCCTGTCCTTATGTTCGTAAATTTACTCACTAAGAGGGAGATCGTAGTTTTTAATAACGAGATTGAAGCAATTTGAAGTTGAAACTATTTAAGAGTAATAAGCTTAAGTGTTTTGTCTGAAAAGTTTTGAATCTACTCACCAGAGGACGCATTTTTGCATACACATCACATCGGAATTTGATCATTAGGCTGTAAATCTACACAGTAGAGGGATTGAAGTTCTAAATTATGATGTTGTAGGAAGCGAAATCTTCTTTGTTAGTCGGCATACACATACACAGCTCTGCGACTAATGGCGTAGTCTGTTTTATAGACATTAACCTGTTCGTAAATTTACTCACTAGTTCGATCGTAGTTCTAATTGACGCCGTTAAACTAACGAAAAGCTTCATGAGATCAAAGTTGCAGTTAAAAGCATTGAAGAATCCAAAGCATCAATATCTTGTCTGAAGAATTTTGGATTTACTCACTCAGAGATCACAGACTTACACAACATTGCCGCTTGATCGGTTAACGAATGTGGATCGTAAACTTACTAACTAGAGAGATTGTAGTTCCAAATAACGACATCGAAGGAACCCAAATCTTTTCTGTAAGACAGTCTCATGTTCCTTATGTTCGTAAATTTACACACTAACGAAACCGTAGTTTTACGTAACGACTTTGAAGCAATTCTATTTGTTCTTAAGAACAAATTCTGAAGTTGAAACTATTGAAGAATATAAAGCTTCATTGTCTTGTCTGAAGAATTTCGAGTCTACTGACCGGAGAACGCAGTTCTACACTTACACATGATACCGGCATTTGATCATAAGACTGTAAGTTTACAAAGTAGAGTAATTGAAGTTCTTAATTACGACGTTGAAGGAATCAAAAGCTTCTTCGTTAGTCTAATCTCTAATAACATACTCAACTCTGCAATTAAAAGAGTTGAATGTTTTATAGAAATTCACCTGTCCTTAGGTTCGTAAATTTACTCACTACTAACTAACGACGTTGAAAGAGCTGATAGTTTCTCGAGATCAAGTTTTGCTGTTAAGAGCATTGAAGAATCCGTAGCATCAGTGTCCTGTCTGAAGAATTTTGAATTCACTCACTCAGAGATCGCAGACTTACACTTAACTCAACATTGCCGCTTGAATGTTAGACTCATTGTAAATGTACTCATTTGAAGAAGTTTTTAATTATGACACCGAAGGAATAGAAAACTTCCCTGTTAGTCTTATAATATACACAACTGTATAACGAAAGGAATGAAATACCAAAGGTTCGTAAATTTACTCACTACGCAGATCGTAGTTCGTAGCTCCAAATAATGACACTGAAGGAAACGAGAGCTTCTCTGTTAGTCTAATATTATATCCCAAAGTGCAACTAAAGTAATTGAATGTTCATATGGCATTCGTCTGTTCTTTGGTTCGTAAATTTACTCACTAGCGAGCTTTTGAAAGCACATTGCAGGGAAATCGTGGAAGAGGAAGACCTCGTCTTCGGTGGCACAATCAAGTGGAAGAAGACCTTAACCGAATTAGAGTGCTAAACTGGAGAGCGGCCGCCCGAGATCGAGGTCGATATAGAAGGATATTGGTTGAGGCCCAGGATCACCCCGACTTGTAGTGCCCACCTAAGTAAGTAAGCGAGCTTTTTGTAATACATTATTACAAAACTACATTTGTGTTGTTTATACTAAGCATTGAACTATTACGTAAGGGAAGAGAATTGAGAACGTGTTCAAAGTATAGAAGCCTGACGGTGTTTGAAACTTTTTATCATCCATCAGAAACTGATTATACTCACACTCTCAATAGTAACAAGAACACCCTGCATTGTTACATGCATTCCTGAACTAAGAAGGAGTATTTTCTATTTTGCGTGGGTTGTTTGTTTTCCTATCCGATGGGAGCTAAATGTCTTCACTTAGCAACAAGAACACACCCTCGCAAAAGCAATTTTGGTTTATACTCCTCGTATATCATTCTACTAAAGTGCATCATAAGCAAGCAGCGGGCGCCATAAATGCAATGTCATTCACTTTGGGACACAAACGCCTTAAATTTAATCAGAGTCTTACCCTGTTTACTTTTACTACTATCTGCACTACAGACTACATTATTCTTTATAACAACAGACTAATTACAATGAACCATCAGACATTTTAGTGAACGTACATTACACGCTCTGCAGTGCGGTCACACGACACAATGCTTTGTCAAACAATTCCAATCAATCATTTGCTGCCAAGGCACGAAAAAAAAGAACAGATTTTTAATGAAATTCGTTGCGCAGATGTGGCATATTTTTTATGCCGGCCGGTTGCCGGTCTAGTTTCAATTACCCGGGAACAACAGTAAAAAAGTAAAACAAAACCCACTAAAGCGTTCCCCATACCACCACCACCCCGGCTTCTAGACGTTTTATGGCCGATTTGTTTGGGAAGCTTTATGTCAGCCAGAGCGGTAGTGTGTTTAATGTGTGACCTTTTTGCGGCGGTTGTTCGAGTCGGGGGCAGATACAATGTTCATGACAGCAGTCAAGTTTATTCAAAGTCATTGTCAGTCATAAGCAAAAACACTGTAGTCGCACTGTTTGTTCTTTGGAAAGATTTGGAGTTTTTGTATATTTATGTGCGATGTGACGTGATAAGTTCATGGCTTAGTTTAACTTTTTTTTTTTTTTTTTTTTGCTCGTATATCGACCCAATTTGGCAAGAAACATTAGCACAAGTAGAGACTCAATGGTCATTTTGTTTTACTTTCTTTTTTCGTTTATGTGCTGCGAAATGGCTTTTTGTTTGAAACTTCTTCTAATTGGTAATAATCTTTCTGTGGTGAGCAATGGGCGGTTTCAACACGTGCCATGGTTTAATTTGGAAAACAAAACACTTAAGAGCATATGACTGTGGTGTGCACATGTGGCACATAGCTAGCGTCATATCAAATTAAACATTGTACCCTCCTGACAGAAAGAAATTATAGTTGAGTGGAACGACAGTAGGGGTACTAATAACAGTAAAATTAAGTTCGAACAACTGCTTCCATCCCCAATTAATAAGCAATGCTTGAAAAAGTTTTACACGATTGTTCATGTAGTCCAGTACTTCTGATAAAACTCAAATTTACATCAAGAAAAGCTCCCCGAGTCCTGCAGTCAAACACACAGCTTTCCGCTCAAAACTCAAATTGTTGAAAATGTTTACTTGGATAGCACAAGGGTTTTAATAAAGGTTCTGATAAGCTTAGCACGTTCGATTGTTTGAGTTAAAGATTTTTGGAGGAGAAATCAGAACAGTGACAAAATAATTATGACCTGACACGCAGAGATGTCAAAAGAAGAGAACCAGCTTGTGCATCTTATTTAAATCGTACCGTTCGTTCGTGTAGTCGTTTCAGTCGAAAAGAGCCAGTTTCTGGATTTAATTGGGGCTTAATTCATCGTTCGGTTCTTTCGTGTAGTCCTTTAAGGGGAAGAAAACCTGCTTGTGGTTTTTATTGGGATGAAATTCATAGTATGGTTGTTTCGTGTAGTCAATTTATGGGAAGAGAGCCAGCTTGTAAATTTTTTTATGGTAAAAATTATCGCTTTTCATTCGTTCGTGTTGGTTCGTGTGACACGAACTCACTAAACATATCGAAGCAGACATAGATTGTGAATATTTGCTTTCTGCAATGATTCAAATGGGTGCGTATAACACGAGCAACAGGGTAATGGACTGATTATAAACACACCCGCAAAGTTCAATTTTTAATTTTATAGTTGGTTGTGAAGTGGCTTTTCAAAAAATAACTGATTGCTACACGTCTTTTACTTCATTTGTTGTTGAAAAAAGACTAACGTGGATGTAAATTTATTTCAATTCTACTACAGTAAAAAAAGGCCGGTGCTGACTGTCTATCTGCCAGAGCCATCCAAACTGAAGGAGGAAATGAGCGATGGAAATATGTGTCACGTTTTCAAAACTCAAATCAGGGAGGCTACAGAAAATTTTTAAATGAATTCAGTTTTTACTGTGACGAACTCGATATAGACACAGTTGCAGCTAGCAGCGTACCTACAAAGCTTTGAAAGCGTCGGAGGCAAAGGCAGTTAAAGGGCCTACGAATGGCTTAGTAAGAAAAAGTTTTTATATCCATGTGAAATTACTTTCGGAAGACTTGCCAATAGTGAGTGGGCAGACATGCTATCCATTTTGACACGGGCACCACTCCGAGACCGATGGTTGCTTTACCATTGTAGAAATGTGTTCCTGCTTTCCTTCAATAAAAACTGGTTTCACTTGAGCAGTCGTTCTATACGATCTATAAAACCAAGACTTGTAACCGTTGATCGTAGATCTAGGGGGCGAAACTATGACGAGTTCATGTTTTGAACCCCAGACATACATATGTATTTGAAAATTGTTCCAATATCATCGTTTCTTGCGAGCAATCGAACGAGTATTGATCTTAGAAGAACTCGCTCTCGAAAGAACTTGAAGCAGAAAACAAATTAACTGTCATCGTCAACCCAACAGAAAACTGGCGGTTGAAGAAAAGAGGTGAGGACTATGGCCGTATCCCACAAGAGGGTCACTAGTTTGAAGCAGTTAAGTGGTAGAGCTATGATCCCTTCAAGATCATGATGTTCATTACGTCAGAAAAGAGTCAAATAGAAAAAGTAACTATTTCTTCCCTAATCACCACATTTTTCTCTTCGATGTTAATAAAGTAAATAATTGGTATTGGGATGGCCCGGGACTTATTTCTTTTCCTTTTACCATTCCGGAAGTGACTCACAAATTTTTGTCGGTTACGAACGGATCAATAATAAGGCATTTTTGCAGCAGTATTGACCTCCAAGTAGTTTTGAGCTCCTCACAAATGACAATACCTTCTAAGAACACCTGGGACTTACCTGGCATTCATATCCCATCCCAACCAATACATACACTTTTGGGCATCAGACTAAAGTGTTGCTTCATGTTTTTCAAGTTCGGAGTTATTTTAGATGACGGAATAATTAGAGCAAAATTGCGGCAAGCGAAGTCGATTTTTTATGAATATGGTTCTATTTTTCCGCTATGCCGCTCACCTACCTTTAAGGTAGCTATAAACGACAAACACGTTCCCCGAACATGCTCGTGTTTATTATGTTTCTAATATGGGATGGGACACGAGCAGGGGATTGTACGTGAACTGCTCGCTGTTGGCGAAAGATTTCGATTTTCTACTTTTCGATAACTTCTATTGTTCGTCATGTTTTGTTGTTGTGAGTTTTAGTGTTGATTGCGAGCAAAACTACCGTGAAACTACAATGAACACAACTACTTGCGCTCCTTTGCAGCACATTCCTACACTTTGAAGAATCTATGGAAGTGAATGTTCGTTAAATGAGCTTTCCGTCTGTGACACAAACAAATTTATATTAACGACGAACATGATCGTCGAACATGTTCATCGTTTTTGGCTTAGTTTTACGGCAAAGGGAGTGTCAACCACAGTTCACTCTACTGGAATACGATTTTTATAATTTAAGTCTGTTTTTTCTGCAGAAATGTCAGTATTATTAACAACAAAGTGTTGCTAACAAATTCCAATTGGGATACCTAAAGAGACAATCCTGACACCTTTTCTTTTAATTGGTGTAGTTTAGTTTTTGAATCAAAATAAAAGGGCTCATATTATAATAGGTAAAGCAAATTTGTGGCTATTCATTATTTCTATTGTTGGATCTGATAGTTGAGCAAAACCCACAATGAAAAATTATCCAAATCAGTTTGGGTATGTTAGTGATAACTTAATCATGTGAAGGTAGTGTGCACCACTGCTTCAGGTTAAAGAGTTTTCAAAAACATACAAGAGACCGTACCACTCTACACCGGGGAAAGGTTAGGTTAAGTTATAATAGCTAACAGCTCGTCTGACACGGTAAGGCCCGTTGGGCCCATTGTGATACCACAATGGATCTAATGTATCTTTATTTTAATGGAATCATTACGAGCTAACAATGAGGCGGAAGAGATGCAGGGCGTCGATGTGCGTAAGATCACTGGGTCCATCAAAGAAATACGAACCTAGGTGTATCTTTCGTTTGTAAGCTAAAGCTGTTCATGAACAGAGAAGATGGGAAAAAGTTTCCTCCTCCTCTTTATCCATACAGATTCTGCAAAAATCGTTTCAGACGACTCCTTGCCTTGTATGTCTTCCAATAAGACAGTGTCCTGTAATGACAACTATCGTATTTTCTTTAGAGAGAGATCAAGCCGTTCGACTGCTTAAGATCTAGCTTGGGTTTCGATACACTTTAAATGCTTGACCATCTCAGATAAGTTTTCTTGTATGTGTCCTGCTTGATCAAGAGTTTGTATGAAGGGATTGTTATGCCGATACTCTCCGTTATCGGTGGGAAGGGCAAAAGTGTTCCGTTTCTGACGAGATCATCTGCTTTGCAGTGTCCTGGAATATCTCTATGCTCCGGCACCCTTAGCTCAGTTAAATGTGAAACTGCTCTGACATCTCCCTGAGAGATATTCGGCGGTTAAGGGGTAGAATAGGTTTGAAGAAATTTGAAGCCAGAGTTTTGATGGCCGCCTGACTGCCTGAGAAGACACATACCAATATCTTTTTTGAAAATCATGTTTTCTCTAAACCAAGACATCGCATCGCTGATTGCCATCACCTCCGCTTGGAACACGACACAATGATCTGGAAGACGAAGAGATATGTTTAATTTGATTTCGTCTGAAAAGACACCACAACTTACTCCTTCATTTGTTTTTGAACCGTTCGCCCAAATAAAAATGGACGTAGCTATTCGTTTTCCAAAAGTGATTGGTCCTCCCAATCTGTTCTGGAAGAAATGGTCACTTGGAAATATGTTGTACCAAATTCGAGTTTAGGTGTGGTAAGCGCGTTTCATATTACGAGTGTGAAAAAATCATAAACAAAACAACGACAGTCACCGTATATACCGATTATGAATAACGAGAGAGGATCGCCATGTAAATGTTAGAACGATAACAAAACGACCACCAAAAGCAGTCGTGAATGACAGCGAGTATCGTTATAACAGTAATCGATACTTTTTTTGCGAGTAACGTAATTTGTAATAAACGTACTAGTTTCAAATATCGTTGCCAAGTAGAAAGAAACTCGAACCAACTAAAACTGCAAAACTGGAGGAAACACGACCGAAATCGTTGATATTTTGGACTGAGGTCCAGGCTTATGTTAAACTGTAACACTGATCTAAGCAAATAAGGACTGAATTGCTTGGGTGGCGCAACGAAGCTATGCAGTCTTACGCATTTCAACCACCTTCAACTTTAAGGCGAAGCCGAAATTTTGTTTCATGACAGAGTGCTACTTTCTGAGGACTAAACTACCAACTCCTCCTGAAAGGCAATACCCATGGAAAATATTTTGTTTTTTCTTTGATACACCTGAGACTTGAATCACGAGCCTCCTATATCACAGGCAAACATACTAACCATTACGCCAAAGGCAGCAAATAATGGCTTCTTCAAGCCTCTTTAAGCTTAAGCTGCAAAAATCTAAAGATTTACAGATATACTTCTCCCTGACCGAAAACTTTTCAAAAAAAATATGGTAGACGAGTGATCACCTTAACGGTGAGCATGAGCATGTCTGCCTGCTTCATTGGAGCTCGAGGATCGAGTTAAATTTTTTTTCCAATGAGGCCTGCTACTGCCTTTTAAAAAAAGGCAGTAGCAGGCCATCCGACAGTGATTTCACAGCCATGAAAAGCGCTTCTTTTCACTTAGCCGTTCATAATCGGAACTAAATTGGTAGTCCCGTCCGTTTCTCACAAATTATGGTTAAGAGAATTGCACTAAACTTCTGGTGCGTGCTTATTTAATGATTTTGCATGAGCAGCTTAAGGGAAAGCCAAATCAAATTGTCCTCTGAGCTATAAATTTGGATGTTCCAATAAATGTACAATGAACGGCTGGTTTTGAAGATCAATTCAGTATTCAGTTGAATACAGTAAAAACAGAAACGGAAACCCATAAACCACTTTCACAGAGCCACTTGTCGCAATACTATCTCGCTGTGGGTATTCCTTTAAATTCAATCCTCATTTTCACTATGCCCGTTTATCCTTTAACGCGATTAAAGATCCTTATTTGACAGCTGCAAAATGTTTATTCGAGAATATCTTGAAATGCCTAAGAAACCTGTGACTGCAATAAAGTGTCACGGCACGGCCTATATCATCAAAATATCAAGCCTATCTCCTTCTTTCTGCCTTTGACAGGCGTCAAGTCAAATAGATAAACAAGAGAGACAGTTTTTCATTCAGACGCATGCCTGTGAATAATGATTGAAGCAAACTAATTAATGTAAACATCCTAAGAGCACATTAGTGTCCCTCTTTACACCCTTCATTCATTTAACAACGAACGAACCTTTGCCAAATCGTGTTATGGATGAGCTATTTTTGAATAATTTCTTCTAGTTTCCATCTCATTTGCCTCCAGTACGGTCAAACAATAATTTAATTTATGATTTATGTTACGACATCCTCATTTATTTGGTTATATGATTATGAATATCATTGCCCCCTCCTAGAGCAGGATGGTTGAAGGGCATTTTCTGTGAAACACACACCCACAATATTTTCATATCGATTCATACCCCAAAAAAGATTCAATGATAAATCTTATAACAACAAAACGTGCCTAGACTACTAAGTCGAGCAGTGAAAAGAGAAAAATCTAACAAAAAACGTTATTCATCAGTCATTCGATGACATTAAACAGACTCCAGTCACCTGTCAATTGATGTTCATAAATGTGTCTTTTTGCATACATCACAGCCCACGATGTTTTGAAGACAAAGTTGATACACACGACATCGACCGCCGCTCTGTTAAAACAAAATGGTTTTTCCAGGCTTGCGATATCATAACCCACCTGTCAGCGATAAATTTAAAAAAAAATATCACTCTTGAGTATCATGAAGCTTTGTGTTAAGGTTTAGGTTGATACCAGATAAATTTCGAGCAGCAAATTGGTTTAGGAAAGGATTTTCGCCCCAGGATATGAATGCAAAAACAGCATAGCTCTGTATAACACTTTTCATATGAGTTTTGTGGGTGGAACGACGTTTATCCACCTGGAGATGTGAATGATAATCATTTACATAAACAGACCCTTATTCGGATGTGAAAAAGGAAAGGTTTTATTTTCAAATTATATCCTAGGACGTTGCACTTTAGCCAGGGTCAAACGAGATTTCCTTGTCAACCCCATAAGATTTAAAAAAGAATCAAGGTTTATTGGCCTTCCAAAAACTCTCAACCACTAGATTAATACAAAATGCTCCTCAATTGAAGAAAAAAGACGTGACATTCGAAAGCATTACTTGTACTTTGGGCCAAGTAACATAACGGAACTTAACGCGAGGCAAAAAAACAAATGGAACCCAAGACAGGTATAAAAATAATAAATGAAAAGATTAGTAAAGTTTTTAACAGTTAAAACACTTATTTTATTTCCTCAGATGTACATTTCAGAAGCAATGCTTCCATCGCCAGCTCCTCGCGAAAGGTGATATCCGTGGAAAAACATTTTTGCCACTGTTGGGATTCGAACCACGAACCTCTGGGTTAAAAGGCGGACATGTTAACCATCACACCACGGGTACCACAATATGAATTACGATGGATCCATGAAAATATCAGAACGACTGCACAACAACCGACAAAAAGAGTCGTAAAAAACAGCGAGTATCGAGGAACGTAAAGGCTAACGTAACGATAACGAGGGGTTCTTTGCGAGTATATCGCTATTGGTAAAATGAGCCCAGCACAAACCTTGTAAAACTCTAAGAAGAGCAGAGGGCGAGCAAATAGGTCCCAAAAATGCTTGGTCTTGCATTATCGACAAGTTGAAGCCTTTCAAAAAACTCCCTGTGGTAACCCCAAGGCAAACTCAAGTTGTCAACGAGTCTACTAACATCGGCAAAGGAGTAAAACGTAGATATAAACAACTCTTTTTTGAACGCTTTAGTTCTTGTTCAAAAAGCAATTTTATTACCACGAAAAGCGCTTTCTCTCTAAGCCCTTCAGAATGGGCAAGAAAAGATGTTTTCTTAACGTGTGATTTTCAAGAACGCATAAGGCGCAAACAATATAATGTTATGGCCAAGAGCTTTTGTCTCATTATAAAGATAAGGACTGGCAATTGTGTTTTAAAACCGATTTCGGGCAAGTGGAAGCTGCGGCTGGCTCGAATAAATTCTAGCCCAGAAGCCAAATTTTCAACGAATGTCAGACATAGAGCTCATAATTTTCTCTTACTAGGCGTCTATCTGCGGAGACAAGCAACTTTAGATAACCCCAAAAGCCGAGTACACACTATACAATTAGTTGGACAGATTTCGTTTGACAGATGTTGGATGGTCGGATGTAGTTTGCGTTCAGACTATCAAGCTTGTCGTCCAATTTTATGTCATATGTTCCTCCGCTCCATCCAACTTCAAAGTTTTCAAAAATATTTGAAAATCTTCCAACAAGTTGGTCAAGCCGTCGCGTCGTCTGAGGGTTCAAATTGTCAAGCTTTGGTCGTTCAAGCCAAAGTCCGTCCAACTAATTGAACAGTGTGAACGGCTCTAAAAAACTGCCCGATCTTTGAAGTAATCCACAGATTTAAGCCCTGTTAAAACCAGCGCAGTCTGCAGTTGCGATCTGTGGAACGTATTCTTTTTTTCAATAAGAGCGCTACAAAAGTTTTTTTAAGTAAAACAAAAACGGTTTTGAATATCAATGAAATTTTTTAATTCTGTGAAAGAACGTTCGATGCCATTATGTATGAAACTCAAGTTTATTTTGCATGGCCATCACGGGCACGCTTGCAAAAGTCCAGACGCTGAACCCAATTTTCGACGGTTTTCAAACATAAATCAGCCGATACTGCTGCAATTTCACGTTCGATATTCGAACGAAGTTCATCAATCGTCGCTGGCTTGTTGGCATAGACCATAGACTCGACGTGGCCCCACAGGAAATTGTCTAACGGCGTCAAATGTCACGACCGAGGCGGCCAAGCGACTGGACCATTTCGTGAGATAACACGCTCTTCAAACTTGGTTTCCAATAAATTGATTGTGACATTCACTATGTGGACTGTGGCGCCGTCCTGTTGGAACCACATGTGCTCCAAGTCCATATCATCCAATTGGGGCCAAAAATATTCGGTTATCATTGAACGTAGCGATCCCCATTCACAGTAACGTGCCGGTCTTGATCATCACGGAAGAAGTACGGCCCAATGACACCGCCGACCCATAAGCCACACCAAACCGTAATTTTTTCGGGATGCAATGATGACTCATGGAGTACGTGTGGATTACTGCCTGACCAATACCGCATATTTTGTTTATTGAGGAAGCCATTCAGCCAGAAATGATTCTCATCGCTGAAGATGATTTTTCGATGAATATCCCAATCATTTTCAAGTTGTTGCTCAGCCTAATTCACGAGCATACGACGCTTCTAGTTTTCAAGCGGCTTCAGTTCTTGCGTCAATTTAATCTTGTAAGGATGTAGGCCAAGATCTTTTCGCAAAATTCGCCACAACGACGTCACAGAGATGCCCAACGCTTGAGAACGACGTGTGAGAGACACATTTGGGCTTTCTGCAACTGAAGCCTCAGCGGCAGTAATATTCTCGACACTACGGGCACTTCTTTGTCTCACTGGCACGGGAACATTTGGTACTGTGCCTGTGGATTCAAATTTTTCCACCATCTGCTAGGACGATTATGACGACCATAAATTGGACGTAGCGCTCTTAACGTTGAGGCCACTGACTCCAAATTTCGGTAATAAATTTTAATAATTTCGACTCGTTGTTGGGTCGTATATCTTTACATCAAAAAATTGCAAACCCTACTGAAGAGAAATGTGAAAAGAGCGGCCAGAAATATGGCGTGGTTTGCTGTCCCTGTCGCTCTACTTTTGTAGCGTTCCTGTTGGAAAACCCTTTATGTGCCACAGGTCGCATATAGATGTGTGCCACTCCATAGTGATAGCGATTGATTCGTAATCGCAGCACGCGATTATTGTTGCAGTTGCTGCAGCGGGAGGAACGCTGTAGTCGTCATTTTTGACGTCGCTTCAGTACAAATGTTTGAAAACGCTGTGTTTTTGTTTTTGTCGCGTTGGTGTTCTTATATGTTGCTGTATAATTTAATTTGGACAGCTGTTATTGCCGCTGCCGCGACTTTAAGAACGCTTTGGCTTGGGAGGTCCTTTGAAACTCAATAAATTCATGTAAAGATCCTTTTAAACAGCCAATTTACCGAACCTAGGTACGCAATGCCCAGTGGTCGTGCGGCTTTTATTCTTCCAAGAAGAAGTGGTAGACCAAACTGAGTATGAATCAAGTGACAGCTGTCAGCTGTCAAAAAAAAGATAACTCCGAAAAAGTCCATGAGCACTGAAGTGTCACCATTTTAATTCTTTTATTCCCTTAGATCCGATCGCAAGCCGCGCTGGTTTCCACAATTCTTCATGCGATTGCGATTGGATCACTGTCAAAATAAAAAAACACATGTAACCTTATGGAGTGGCACACATCTACGTGGCCTGCGAAACATATAAGTAAGAATACGTTCCACAGATCGATATCGTTTTCCGCGCTGGTTTACGCAAGGCTTTCTTTTTGCTAGTCCTGTTTTTCTAAAAGTTTGGAACTTGCGACGAACTTGAGATCATTTTTGGTTACTGATTAAAAAGCTGCATTCGATTTCAAAATTGTAAAGTAGAAAAAGTTAACACTCAATTCATACCCACTTCAGAGGTGTTGACATCACAGCTTGGCAAGGTCCAGAGATAGCCCTGGAATCGGCACGATGAGTTTTTTTTAAACGTCAAGTTGCCCTGAATGCGAAAATGTGTGCTCTTTTACCCCTGGGCTTTCTTAGAACGCGTCCTAAAGCTACCCAAGGTTTATGTAATGGCGAGTTAAGGTAACTAATAGGGTTGTCAAATGGCATGCACTTTTCGTCAAATAAAATTGATGGCGATTTCGTGGTGTAAAGTTTTCTGAGACCGTTAAGCCAGACCCTTAAGCCCAGATCCTAGATTCCGCAACGTTTAAGAAGCCTATCGTGTAAAGTTTAAGTGCTTAAAAAAGTGTTTTAAAACCGGCTAAAGTTGCCAAAAGTTAGACGAAAGTTAAACAGTCATACCTCAATCGCTGCTATCGAAGTTACATCAAACAATCTTTTGGCGATCTAATCGATTATAGACCATTCGATGATAGTAGTCTTAAAAGATCCCATTTTTTTTTTTTACATTTTATAGGGTTGCCAATGAAACCTAGGTTGGCCCTGCCTTAAGTTCAACGAAAAAACCAATAAAACGTCAACTTTTTGACAGACGGTTTCATTTTAAGTCAATGTTAGCTTCTCCATTTTAAGCTAAACGTTTTCAACACAATGACTACGTATTTTCAAAGGATTCAATTCCATTCGGCTTTTATTTCTTTTTCGAATCCAGCCATTAATTGACATTCTATACTTTTCTCATATAAATTTCTATTTACACTCAAAACAAATACGAAATTTATTCAATATCGGCATCGTTCAAACGCAACGTTTAGAGCACACCACACACTCAGACACAATAAACATATCACTTTCTATACGACATGGATGTGCGCAAACATTCCGGGTGCCAGTTGACTCCTTTGGCCAAAATTAAACAGCTGCGGAAAATTATGTTTACCCAAGTCTTCGTCCTCGTTATCGTCGGTAGTCGGTTTCTCAGTCCACGTGCATCGCCTCCACATCTTCTCATCCTCCTCCTCATCATCATTGAGAACTGCCATTTTGTTGTTTATGAGATTTTATTGTACGATTGTGTTTAATGTACATCTGGAGAAGTCTTCTTCTCGTTAGATAGAGGGTGGGGACCATTAAAAGTCCTCCGAAATGGAAACAACATCTATCTCAGACATTGAGATTGATTTCTAGTCAGATGCATTATTTAATAGGATACCATTCTACATACCTACATTTGAGTGAAGGATGTGTTTCGGTCTCAAAACACATACACAAGTATGAGTTTAGCTTTAGGTAAATAGACCGGTGCCGTTCAACAAATAAAATACAAGAAAAAACCAACATTGTGTGTCAATTTTCAAACAAGTATGTCATGAAAGCACTTTCTGGATATCATGGAGCTTCCTATTGTATACTCTTGGATGGTTGGATCACACAGTGCCAATTGTATGGATTTTTGGAGCGAAAGAAGCGCTCCAATGGATACCAACAATGTGGTCGGGGTTTTGTTGTAAATTGGTGGTGTAGGTTTTCATTCCACCACTTCTGTTTTATATTTTATGGTTTTGGTTCGGTTTCGATGACAAAATATGTTTCATTTTGAGGTTGAAGTCGTTTTTTCTTATCGAATAAATTTTACATTGATTGAAAAGCCTCACATATCTGATGTAGATACTCGATGATGGATTGATGGAAGAATGACAGAATTCAATTTGACTTTGCCTTATCACTCACTTTATGGGGAAATATTATGTTTAAGAGATGACTTGGTTTTGAAAGTGCGGAGGTGTAGGTTTAAATTTAATCTTTTGTTTTCTTACGTGGAACGAGGCTGCTATTCAACTGTCAAAGGTGGATTTGATCTGTCAAATTTAATCTCTTTTTTTAAGAAAAAGGAGGAACCGAAAGAGGTCAGAGAAGAATGTGATCTAAGCCTAACAGATTATAAAACTAGTTGGCTAAAAACGCCTCGTGTGAACACACTTTTAGGGGATTTTAACGATTTAAAATATAGCTTCTACTTATACCCGTAGCATTTCAATGATGTTTTGAAAAGTTGTTTTTCATTGGGACCGGCTCGATCGGTTACAACTTTAAATGGCGCTTATGGAAAAAACACTTCTTAGGAAGGTAACATCTCTTTAGAATTTTGTAAATTGAATTTTGTAAATTGCTGTGAACGTCAAAGTGAATCGTCACACGCAAGAATCACCCCGTCGAAAAAATTGGTTTTTTCTTAAAAAAAAAAGAAAATTATCAGTTTTTTTTGGATAACCACAAGACACCTACCACTACATTTCGATGCTTTTGCGGAGTTAGTCGTGAAATTGACCACAAAATAGTTGCATTTTCGTCGCGACTCAACCAAGCAAAGCACTTTACCTCTTAACATTAAAACAATACTGAGCTATATATGCTCAGTATCTATTGTTTTGTTTCTGATTAAAGGATTGCTGAGTTGCGATAAAAACGTACCAAATACAAAAATTCAACAAAGTGGAGGTTACATAGTTAGTTAGTAGAAGATACGGCAAGGTAGCGATCACCACGCAAATATCAGTTTGATCATTTTCTGATGTGCAGTCTGAACCCAAGGAAACTGCTCCAGTTTCTTTCAGCTCAGCAGAAAATTGTAGATTCTTCTGTGGGAAAAGCCACCTAGCGTTTTTCGGATGCAACTTAGTTACCTGGCGAACTAATTTGATCCTTTACGAGATCGAAAATCGATATGAATGAAAAATAAGTTTCACAACATTATGGTTTATTAAGCGCCCATGACACAACCTGGGCTGACTCCAGCTAAACTGGCGCCCTCTCTTAGTTTTACAGAAAAACACGTTTTTACTAAATTCCTTTTCTAGGTCTAGTGAGATTTTTTTATTGGTGTTTTTTTTTTGAGCTAGATTCGATTTGAATTTGCTGCATTTGCAGTAAGGTGAGTTAATGTGCAAAAAATTTTATAATTCAGCTCAGGTGCGATGAATGTTATATTTTCGGCGAGAGAGTGAAAGAGTTAAGTATGTAGGAATACAGGTGTGATGAGCAATGATAGTTTGAAATTACTTGAACAACTTTTTTTTCTGTTTTTCCCTTAGGCTAACGGCTCCGTTGTTTATAATAATTTTTCGTACTTTCGTACCAATGCCCCCTCAAAGCTTGTCTTGTTAGCCCGGCCCTGGACACACCAGAAGAGATTCTATTTTTAGTCAAAATTTGGAGGTAATGCTTCAATAATGACATTGTGTTGGAAAACAGGACATCTCAAGGTGCGTCCACACAATGCCGTCCACACTAATTCGATATTACCGATCAGCATGTGCTCCATTAGGTATAATAATCAGAAAACCAAGGGCCGAATCACCGCACACGAGTGATCGAGAAAAAAAAAATAAAAAAATAAATAGGGTGGCGCAACAGAGCGAGGAGCCCCTGGGCCTAGCGCATTTCTCACAACCATGCCTTGTGCGGGAATGGAGGTGACCTACAATTTTCTGCCGGTTCCGAACGGCTTTTTTGAGAAAGCGCTTTCCATGGCAATGATTTACTAACGGAGGATTTGCCAATTCCTCGCGAAAGGCGATACCCGTGAAAAAACATTTTTGCCTTTGCTGGGATTCGAACCTTGAACCTCTGGATTAGCAGGCGGACATGCTAACCATCACGCCACGGGTACCACATGATCGAGAAATACGTGACTGAATTATGTGCTTTTGGTATTCCTTCTCGAGTTATCGAGTTATCGAGAACCTAAAGACAACAATTTGACATTTTTGCATCAGTATTTGACGAATTAAAGTCGATAAGTGAACAGCAGTCTGATGTTGTGTAATAAAGAGCAAATTTTGAAAGTAAAATAGTTCTCATTCACTCGATCACTGATGCGGTAATTCGACCCCAGGTATGTATAAACTGCACCCAGTTAATGTTTATGCATTTCTTACAGAAAAAGACAGCAGTTCTTATGCCTCGACATCAACTTAAGCTCTTGTTGCCCACCGGAAATTCAAGCTTGCAACAAAAACCGATCATGCCACCAAGCTTCGTGAACATAAACGAAAGTTATTTCTTCAGCAATCAGCAACATCGAGAAAGGTGCAATTGAAAACGAGAGATGCAAATACAGCCTATGAGAAGTATTGGGCTTATCACAACCACCTGAGAAAATTTCGGATGTCTAGAGAATCAGAGGAGAACGAACAACGTCAAATCAAGAGGAAGCAGAGATATCTCATGATACATAGATCTCGCAGCTACCTTGTGGCGTCCTAACTTCGTCATAGGAAAACGCAGAATCAAAATCGATGTTTATCATCTGAAGAGCCTACTCCATCTAGTCGCTTAATGGTAATGAAATGTAAGATCACCTAGAACGACAGGTTTCATGTTGAGGCGATTTCACCAGAGGCTGAGTCCCCATCAAACCAAGCCTAACTCAATCTTCAAGCTTAAGGCTTAGTCCAATAACCGATTAATTTTAAAACTTAACACAGCTGAAGTCTGTAGAACACTTCAATAGCACCTAACTATTTTTTGCTTTTAATCTTGATTGGTTCATTGCTATCTCTTCTTATTACGGGCTTATATCCAATTGGCTTACAAGGCAGCACTCGACATTCACCTGATGGCTTATCACATCTGATCCTAGAGCGAATGTCCTAAATATAGATTTTGAAGGCGAACACTGCTGAGAACAACGATACTTCTTTGGTACAAAAAGTGAAAACCTAATATTTGTGTTCAACCAAGGCTGGAACTGCGAGGATACGGTGCTTTTTTAATACACCTATCGGCTATTGACTGTCTTAGGTTAGGTTAGGTTGAATGGGGGGTGCAGCCACAAGTGGCAACACCTCACTCGGATCTCGAGGATCCATTGTGCTCCCCGGGAAATCAGAGGATGAGGAAATGGGAGGATTGGAGAGGTGGATGGTTATTGTGGTAGGGAACTCCCACTGAACCATTTGGAGCCCTGAGTAAATTTCAGGACGTTGCTCAGTGGGAGGTTAGAGATGTCGCCCAGTTCGTCGAAGAAGTATTCTCCGAGGATTTTTTTCCGAGTGTGGGCCAAGCTAGGACACTCACAGAGGAAGTGGAAAGATCCCTCCTCTGCCTCCTCATCTTGGCATCCTCTACATAAGTCGGATGTGCTAATGCCCATTCTCATCATGTGGGTACCAAACGAGTTGTGACCCGTGAGAATGCCAATCAACAGAGAGAGCCGAGGTCTGCTTAGCTGGAGTAGAAATTCTGTTTTTTTCTTGGAAATATCTGTCCAAAGGTTTCTAGAGACTCGGCATGTTTCTAAAGATGACCACCTGTCATTGGCGATTTTTAGAAAATTGTGTTTGATTCTGCTTTTTTCTTGCTCTAGTGGCTTTAGAGCTGAAGTGTTCGCTTCGCTGGATTCGAGTGTGACTGTCTTAGCTCCAGGTCTAGAAGATGAAGAAGAAGAAGAAAAAGGATGACTTTTTATTTAAATCAGTTTGTGAGACTTCTGTCCAACCAATTCCCAACCTTTCGATGCTAAGGCCTTGTAAACACCATTTCACTTACATCAAACTAAGCGTATGTGTTAACCTTTCGCTTTTGGTACCTAACTTCTTTGTCCCAACAAGATTTCCTGTGTTGCAGAAAACCACGGTGCTACTACTCTGACACTAACCAACTGTACTGGCCCGATCCACCTCGTTTGGATCCTGGGAACCTTCGTTCCAACGAGATTTGCATTGCTTGCATAGGAATCACAGTGTTCATATAGAGTCAACTTAATTTTTCTAATGTAGAATCAACTGCCATTTCCTTGGTTGAACCTTTTAAATGGCTCTTGAGACCTTAGATTTTTGTTCCGAAAAAAAAAAAACTTCGAAGTGTTGAAAAAATATCTCGTAAGTTTCGTAAATTATGGTGAATTTCGAAGTGAATAGCAATTCAAAATACTCAAAGAAGAGGCTATTCTTTCAAAAGCCAACACTATCAGTCAGTTCGGAAAAAAATCATTAGCAAAACTCAACAAAAATTTGACGAAAAAAATTAATTCACTCATTGCGCGGGTTCTACAAATTATGTTTTCAATGTTCTGTAACTTTTTTCGGTCTCTGATCGGTCACCAGTTTGGTTTTCTGTTTGTTACGTGATTTCTGAACAAGCAGAGGCCGAAAATAAAGGGTGGTTGAAATTTAAGGGCCGATGTTGAATGTGAACCAAACCTAAACTTCAAGTTCTTTCTGCATTTCATTTGACATTTTTCAATTTCAGACTAACTCAATTCGAACCATGGAAAGCTATTGACCATTTCAAGCGTCCTCAATGGTTAGAAAATGGTGGCAACAGCGGATGATGGATTTTCGAAGAAAACCACCCTCAGTGATGAGGCACATTTCCACCTCTGTGGATTCGTCAATAAGCATAATTGCCGCATTTGGGCGAATGATAATAAATCACTGTCAAAAACCAATACACCCACAAAGAGTGACAGTTTGGTGCGTTTTATAGGCTGGCGGCATCATCGGGCCGTATTTTTTCCAAAATGAGTCCGGTCAGGCAGTTACTGTGCATGATGTTCGCTATCTTTTTTGCTTTTCACGGCCCGAATTGGAAGATATGGATGTGGACGATAAGTGGTTTCAACAGAACTGTGTTTCAACCACTTGCTACACAGCTACTGAAACAATGGCTCTTTTGCGTGTATTGTCTCACGTGGTGGCGATGTCAATTGGCCGCCAAGATCATGTAATTTGACACCGTTGGACATCTTTCTTTCGGGTTATTTGAAAGAAAAGGTGTAGGTCGATAAGCCAGCAAAAATTCAAGAGCTAAAGAATGAAATAATTCGGCATAGAACCTCAATGATCCCTCAGCGTCACTGAAAATTTGGACCATCAGATGGAGCTGTGCGGTGTTCCACCGAGGTTGCGGCGGCCATTTGGCTCATATTTTGTTATATACATAATTGAACCATACCAATATTATCATACAAAAAAGAAATGACAATATGTAATATCCTTAATAATTTGTTTTTTATTCAAAATCAACATCAGCCCTTAAAATTTAACCACTTTTTAGTTAAGCTACTAAAAAAACGTTAAGCCCAAACATTGAAAAACTTGATATGGACTGCCAGTAAAATGACATTTCCAAAAAAAACTTTGCAAAGATGTTTTCGACAGTGACACACCCGCTTTTGAGTGAAACGGCTTTAGTGCTTTGCCTTATCAAACCTGCATATTTATATTTGCATTATAAACACCTGGGATATCTGTGGGTCTTAAGAGCAGCGCTCAATTTAGACAAGACTTATCAGCACCAGTTTGAAGGTTAACAAATAAATAAATCAGTCAAAACGTCCGAATCACAAATAAACCAAATGGCCACGCGAATTTTACTTTCATTTGAGTTGACCTACAGAAAACGTGGAAGCCCTGCTGTTATCAAATCGAATTAAATTGTTGATGGAAAAAATACAGAAGTCCGAGTAGATAACGACTTCGATACAATAAAATTGGCTAAAGACTCCTGCATTCATAGTTTCTATTGAACTTCTTTGGAAAATTTCTTGAAATTTCAAAAATGGGTTATACGTTATGTGATACGGCATTGAAAGTTATTCACCAATCATCACAACATCATGCGATGTTTTGCATCATCACCATTCGCATTAATTAAACCGCCCATTTCTTACTTCAAATTACTCACTAGGTTCTGACGTATTTGGGGCATTATCATGTTGTCAATTTTTGATTCCCTAATTTTGGACAACAAAAGATTAAAGGTTGGCCATTAGCTTGGCAGATGGTCCATGGTCGTCAATGGAAAATAACTTTGATAAGCATAATCACAGTGGGGGCCGTGCCTTAATCATTTCTGTTTTTGTGGGCCTGACACCCAGGAATAGTTTCAAGTCAAGGAAAGTTCATCCTGATAAACTCAAAACTTGACCCAAAAAAATATTTCGCACACAAAAATTCTATAAAACCATCCGAATGCCTCGAAAAAGAACTCTTCGCTTTTGAATGCTTTCATTGGCCAGACTTAGCTAAATTGTATCGAACGGTAATTGATTTATGGATTCTCTCTGCTCAAAGTCTGATCGAAATTTTTTTTTGTTTATTTTTGCCTGCTTCATATGAATGGCAGCAATTGTGTTTATGAATCACTTGGGCAGCGAGCTGCTGGGATCAGCTACCCACCTTTAGTTTTCTATTTCATCTGATTTTACATAAACAACTTGGGCTATGTGTACACAAGTTTCTCGTTGTTCTTTTATTTCATTTCATTCTTTTTGGCAAAGATAGTGAAATTCTTCAGATCATACGAATTATAAACAACAACAAAAAGAGAAAATCAATTGTTCGTGCAATTTTCTTGTCTGCAGAATAAATATTGATTTTTAAAAAATGGATAAATATTTTTCTGAGAATAGATTTATTAGGTACCTATCCAACCCATCCTAGGTACAGTTGCGTTAATTATAAGAATGATAAAATGGAACATAAATCCGCCCACCTATAAAAATTCTCTTTGGCATTTGCCCAAAAACCACTCGAGATCTCAAACGAAAAGGAGAAAAAAAAACAATTTTGTGAAACTATAATTTGTGGTTGAGTATCAGTGTGGACAACGTTTTTGTTTATACTGTCAGAGTCAATAAGTTATGATAATAATTTCCGAGTGTGTACTTTGAAGTTTAATGACTTTGTCATACAATACATGTCGTGATTTTTGTTGGTTGGTTGGGTTCACTCTTGATCTTGTTAGCTGTGGTTGAGGGACACGAACCACAAGAGTGTCGTTTGATTTAAGCTAAACGTTTGTACTATGAAGTTCAGGGCTTTTGTTTGTTTAAATTTAGTTATGAAAAGTTTTGTTTTGCTCAGGGAAAAAATTTGTTGTTTGAAACAAATATAAATACTCGCTTCGACAATATATTTATCTTTTGAACTGTTTCATTCAGAAAACCAAAGTGCAAAACAAAAACATAATTGTGACTTAGATAGATGAAAGACTTTGTAAACGCTTCGCTGGAATCATTGACATTCTGACCGATATCACTGATCATAATTTACAAGTCACAACGTTACACTCAATGCACAAATAGATATTTGGTTCTTTGTAGTTGTTACTTGCGACTTTTGGCGAAATCGTGAACTTCCAGAGGCCCGTAACACAAAACTACAAGTTCTTGTAATATAAGTGAATTATGACAAAAGCAAGAAATTTCTCTGTAGAATAGAGCTGCTGCTCTTTTACAAGTGTAAAACACATAGTCTCACAATTCTTGACTACTTGTAGACTCGTAGCTTTGTGTTACAGGCCCCAGTTGGCCATTTTAAAAAGATATTGTTGCTTTTTAGGGCAAATTCATACTGCTTTCACTCTTTAAGAGACTAATTGAGTAGACTACTTGACGCCGTTCATTAGAAGACAATTCACAACATGTAAATGCGCTTTGCAATACTTGTGTACCTTAGTACAATACTGACCCTTAGTTTTCATAAGGGTCAGTGAAATTAGGAACTTTTAAGCAAAGCTATGTAATTTTCTTAAGACTTCTTCATACAGGTTATATGAAATAGTAAGTACATTTCTGTTTTGATGCTAAGAACTTACGGAAATCATTACGGAAATTTTAACGAAAGGCACTCTAATTGCACGGACATGTAGGTACTGAGCGGCAAAGTGGCAAAATTGGAGCAGAATTGAAAGCTGACCCGCACAGCTATGTTGTTTGGTTTTCAATGTCGTTATAGTTATGCGGATTTGCTGCTCAGAATGTGGCCGTGCACTAGTACCAAGACAAATTGATTCAAACAAACTGGGCATGGAGATCGCTGCGAAGTGACAGCTTAGAATATCATCGCAGTGCCTCCCACTTGCTGCTAATAGCTGATGCATAAACAATATGTCAAAAAAAAAAGAGTGGCGCAACAGAGCGAGGAGCCCGGGGGGCATAGCTCATTTCTCACAACCATTCCTTGTGAGGGAATGGAGGGGACCTACAATTTTCTGCTGGTTCCGAACGGCTGAACGAGAAAGCGCTTTTCATAGCTATGAATTTACTAACGGAGGACTTGAGAATTCCTCGCGGATGGCGATACCCGTGGAAAAACATTTTTGTCTCTGTTTGGATTCGAACCCCGAACCTCTGGGTTAACAGGTAGACATGCTAACCATCCACGTGTAGTGCATGTATCCACATTGTGCATAGTTATGCATGTTACATAGACCCTGTATATCGTATAGAATACCATGTTAACCGAAAACGGCCGACACCTTGTCATTTACTTCAAATAAAACCCAAAGTGATGAGGCATAAAGTAAAAGACTATAAAGTTATACTGGGTGAAGCTATCAACCAGCAACACAGTCTTCTACTGACAGAATTTTTTATGAAGGCGCTGAAGGAAACTAAACAAACAAGGGCTATGTAGGGAATCAAACTTACTTCCAAAAGACACTACCAACAAGCAAAAAAAAACTTGGTGGTGGAATATATGAAGCTAATGCAGTAATAAGTAAGAGCAAAGAGGCTTTCAAGGCATGGTAAAATGAATTTCAAATAATGAAGGGGAGTAGGACTGCATCGAAAGAGAAAACAGATGCTGCAAGAAAAAAGCGAGGAAAAGTGCACCCAACTTTAACGATCGGATGCTGGAAGAAGTTTCTTCCAGGTTGATTATAATAAACCAAGCTATTCAAGAAATACAAAATAGCCGCTCAAAGAAGAAGAATTGGCTATTCGTTCACCGAAGTTCTTTGCTTCCTTTGGATGGCAACAAAATTCTGCTCAGATGACTACAGAATATTGAGATTAACTATTCAACGTACAGTTTCCCCGAGAGCACTTCGAGAAGCTGAACCAAACTTAACGGCAATACCCGATATGAGGGTTAAAGAAGTTGATGATGCAGTCAAGAAATTCAAAATAGACAAAGAATTATGAGACGAAGTGTCATAATTTAAAATATTTTCTTAGTTTTAACAGAGGAAAATAGATTTCCCCCGCACCGCCTCTTTTCACACGTCTTTGTTCTTGTCTCGACCAAATCTATGCATCCAGGGCTTTTGTCGCATCTTATGCAAAACACCCTATATAGAATGTTACGAATTAAATATCGTCAAAATCGATTGAACTCGGAATGTTCATTATTTCATTATTTCACTCAATCATATATTTTTTTATTTTTTTGTCACCCTTTTTTAGCCAATATGTGCCATTTTTCCTTACATTCATTATACATACATATATATCATAAACTTTCAAGAATAAGCCTCATAACAATCTTATAGAGGTAAAAGCTCCTCAGATTTTAAAAAATTGAATTGCAACTTGAATAGTTTTGAAGCGGAGATCGTGTTAAAAGAAACGCAAAATAAATTGTTATTTTGGATGATTTATTTTTGGGTGATTTTAGATGAGCTCCATCTGAGCTTTCATGACAACGTAATTTCGGTTGTTTTACAAAGTGATTTGGATCTGATGGCTGAAGAGCATTGAAACTTTTTCAACTCAATCTCTTATTTTTATGTTTTTATGTAATAGCCCAAGGTAGTCCTTTTTTGAGCAAGCCTGCTGAGAATAACTTGCATAGGACAGATACTGCAAGAAAATAGCCGCAATAACGCAATAATTTGAGTTTTGAGTGTAAAGTTGTGACTTGAGTGGAATATTGTGACTTGTGAGAAATCAGTGATGTTGCACAGAATCGGGCAAACATTTTTAGAATGTCATTGAATTTTTCATGTTTCAATCGAAAAAAAAATACTAACTGCATAGAGTTTTCAAAATCCTTTTGAATAAATCAAGGATATCAGCATTTTCAATTCCACAGAAAACTTTACTTTGCTATTGTGAATGATTTTAAGATTGTTTTCTATTGGCCATCCTGAAGTATGTATTGCCAAATAGTAATAACTGCAATTCAATACTCTTGCTAAAAAACGTGGACGATGAAACAAACCTTAAAAACCGATTTGTAAACTCCTAGCGGAAGAATGTTTAACTTTGAATTCAAACATCTCGGTAGACTAAAGCCTTGGTTTTCTAGAATAGCGGTGCCATCATATGGCTGACGTAATATTACGGCCGCTAAATGACGGCTGTCTTTAAGGTAGCGACATGTCGAAAGTTCCTCTGCATGCCGTTTTAACACACAGTCACTCATCTATTTTGTTAAGTCAATCGATACCCCAATGTATCCTCGCGAGAAAATGAACAATTTTGTTTCACTGTTATAATTTTTTGTTAATTCACTTGGAGGATGAACTATCACCAGAAAAATAAAAAAGGCCGTGAGGCAGAAGTTGATTTACTCAAAAGTCGTGATACAGAAGGTGCATTTGAGATTTTCTGTAGTCTATACTTTCACATTTCGTGGTTACGGGCGGAATCTATTAAAATCTCGCAGATCTAGCTTCTCCAGTTGGTGTTGGAACACAAATACATGATTACCGATATCAATAAAAACGTTCACGAAGAAGACAAGAAGATCGTCATGCAAATAGCGGCAGCTATTTTTGACACGCGTTACGATGTCAATCACCGCTCTCTTGGATACCGTGACAATTTTGTTTATGTAAGATAAGGTGACGCTAAATGGTGACACCATTAGGTCACCGTTAGCTTGGAAAGCAAAGCTTTAGGGTATTGTAAGTTTTGCAGAAAATAAGAAGAACAGAAGTTGGAGTAGAAAGAAGGATGTAGAAGAGCAAAAGGGCAGATGTATATGTACATGTACATAGAGTTGTCAACAATCCCAGACTTGAGGTCGTCCTGCAGAGAAAATAATTGATTTCAATAGTTTTGGATTTGTGCACTGCGTACTTGAGTATGCGGAATAGTTACGATTTCGCTAACAGAATCAAAATTATTCCTGTATTAAACCAAAGCTGGAGAGCTTAAAGAAATATAAAAATTTGTAATTTTTTTTTTTAAGAAATGGCACGAGATGGTACGTATCACGAAAAGTCCAGCATATTAATCTGAGAAGTGAGAAGCCCCACCAAATAATGCCTTTCCTACGCTTGGCAAGTGTAGATATGGACAAATTTGTAACAATTTTGCTTGAAGTCCCATACCCTTTGTGTTGCGTGGTTTATTTTTTAAACGAAATGTTAGACCATGAGTGAAGCCGCCCGTAAATTTGGCTTGAAACCATCTGGAAAGTGTTGACGTTCTCAGAGGAGTAAATCTCAATCGACGGAACTTATCGCTGTCATAGTAACAAAGGATAGACAAAGAAACTCAATTTGATTGAAACTAACTCGATTGCCAAAGCAAATTCAAATATTGTACGAAATACAAAAATTGAATTAATTAAAAACTTAGTTGATCAACTCTCACAGCACTGCCACAAACCCAAAACCTTCCATTTTTATAATATGTCCTCTCAAATCTCTTGCATCCGCATACCTTCACCCAATAAAGTGTTGTCGCAAATATGAAATAAGTAGGTATAGCTTGTTGTTTTCAAAGAAAAAAGAAGAATAGCAAACCAAAACACTCGTGGTAGAGAGAAACGCAAGGAAATCTGCGTTCGGTTGGTCTCAGACGTGGAACAGTATAAGACTGAGAATTTTGCCGACGCATACTTAAGTCAACGCGGCGTACCCCATAAGGGAATCACTAGTGTGAAGCACTTAAGTGGGAGAGCTGTGATTACTTCAAGATCACAATGTTCGTAACGTCGAAATGGAACAAGAAATCCTCTCGAATATGTTGCACTTCTTAGCTTGATGAAAAAAAGGCTTCGAGTGAGCAATGACAAATTTAAAATTAGTTGTTTTCGAACTACTATCGAAAGATATGAATTTGTTTTCATTACATTTCGGCAGACGTTTCACGTTTCTCTTTCATAACCAAAACGAACTAGTTTCAACTTCCGTCCATCAATTACCACACATTTTCTAAAATAAACAATCCACTTTACCTGTTCTGTGTTGCGTGTGTAATCACCTCAAAGCTCCCGACTTCTAATTCAGTACTTTCCCATTCCAAAATAAACCGCATGTGTTGCCCAATCTCGGTTGTCTTACTTCTCCATCAGCTTGTTTGCAAAGCATGGCAGTGATTAATAAATTCACTCAATCAACTTGCTTCTGAATCCGACAAATTCAACATTGAACCAGGAAAATATACGAACTTTTCATTTAAAATGAAGTACAAACCATGTTCCTTAGTAAAGTGAATAATTGTAAACAAAAAACTTTGACAGTCGAAGATGAATTACAATTAAAACAGAATTAAGCAAAATTTTAATTTATTATTCTGTTTTTGCAAACATAATTACACAGTACCGAAACACAGCTCCTTTAGAATAAAACACACACCATGCGCGTGATTAATTACACAGTGAAATTGTTTCAAGGTCTGTGAGAGATACAAAATTGCAGATATAACTTCTGTGAAGGGAGGGAGTCTTGCTAGAGTGGAACACTCTGTGGAAGAAGGGCTTATTATTAGCTTTTGCTATTTTTATCACGTAGGTAGCAATGAAGTTACACACTTATGAAAGAAGCAGTCAAAATAGCTCTGCGTGATGACCTTCAGAGTTATTCTTGAATCTCTCCCATAAAAATCAGGACACATAAAGTACCTACTCGACTCTCACTTCAAAAAAAAAAAAAAAGGGAACGCAAGTACCAAATGGAATTGAAATCGACAAAAATTTGTTTTATCGATAGGATTTCACGACTCTAATTCTATAACCGAAAGACATCGGTAAAAATAGTTTGTTATGATGTGACATGCAAGGTACTTAATGCTTTGGTACCATGCTCCAAGGACACAAAAGGAATTGTGGCTTACTTCGAAAACGATTGTCCCTAATTGACAATGTTGCATTTTTAGAGCGAAAAGAGTAAAAAAAAGACATCGACAATTGAAAGCTCGGTCTATTAACCTTAAAATAATATGCAGAGCTCTGTTTCCGATACGTGAATGAATAAATGCATCGAGTAACACACACAGCAAAGCCAATCAAAGTCTCTTTCTATTTACTTTTTTTCTGTGTAATAAAGAACAGTTTAGTTAGGCAGAGCCCATGCATGCCGCCGTGCCTCCCGTTTGACTCAATTTCCGTTCTAAATTGAATGAAAATTGATTTTTCAAATAAAATGCATCCGTGCATGGAAGATTCTGGCTTTTTATAGAACACACAATGCACAAAGTCGATTTATTGTGTTGATGTTTTACTTTTATTTGATTTTATTTCCTCTTTCACAAGAATTATTTGCTTTGTTCGTAGAATCTCGTAGAAGAAGAATGCTGTTTTGTTCGTATATTGTATCTAAATTGTAAAAAAAACGAATTGTAGGAATTCCTTTAGGGAATCTCAACGAAGGATTCCATGACAACACTCCTGTGCTATGTGACCTGATTCTGATTTGTTTGGAATTATTTTTGGAAAACTGTTGAATTCTATTTAAAGAAAGTTGATATTTTTAATACGGGAACAAAAAACATTGGAGTTCCGCAGGGCTGAACTGTACCACCACCACTTTTTTAATTTTTTCCATTAATTTCTTCATCCAACCAAAGTCGCTTGAATAAGTCAAAAAGATCTGACGAAACGTTTGCAAAAAGTTGAAGTAATTGTCTCTGTTTCATTTAAAACAGAAAAAATCCCGAATTTCGCGGCCTTACCCACTCTTAGGGCCTATAATTTTATGAAGATCCTGAACGGCTTAGGTAGTTAAAAAACGCGTTTGGGAGCAGTGCATTTACTATCATAGGAGTTGCTCATTCTTTTCAAATTCGAAAAAAAAAACTAACATATCATTTAAAAACTGATTTCAAAGCATTTTGACAGCTTCAAGCAAACCATTGGAAGCTTGTGATAAATGCTGATCTAAAAGGAACATCATAGAAGGAAGCAAAAGCTAACAGGGAAATTAAAGTAACACCATTGACTCAAAAAAAAAAGGACGGGTGGACTTATTTTGAGGCTGAGCCATGGCTCATTTCAATAAGCTATTAAAATTTGAAGATATGAAATCTGTTATTTAAAGAACGTACTCCGAAAAGCTGACAGTTGCCGATTGATTTTTTCATCCCCTATAAGCGTTTTAGAGAAAAATTAAGAGTTTTCTACTTTTGTGCTGTTTGAGATGTAGAACGGTTAAAGCCTCCAGTATTATTTTGGATTGTGGTACCCGTGGTGCGATGGTTTGTATGTCTGGTTTGTATGTTCGTGGTTCAAGTCCCAACAGAGGCAAAAAATGTTTTTCCACGGGTACCGCCTGTCGCGAGGAATTGGCAAGTCCTCTGTTAGTAAATTCATTGCCATGAAAAGCGCTTTCTCGATCAGCCGTTCGGTATCGGCAGAAAATTGTAGGTCCCCTCCATGCCCTCATAAGACATGGTTGTAAAAAATGCGCTATGCCCTGGGGCTCCCCGCTCAAAGATCAGAGAGCATTAATAGCCAGATTATGATAATGTGGGGCCGAATTACCGCACCAGTGATCGAGTGAGCGAGAACAATTTTTCTTTCAGAACTCTCTCCATATTTCACCAGTTTGCTGTTCATTTATCTACTTCAATTCGTTTAAAAACTGATGACAGAATTTTTGATTTTGGTACTAAAGTGCTCGATAACGTGAGAAGTTATGCAAAAAACACATAATTCAGTCACGTATTACTCGATCACATGTGCGGCAATTCGACTCCAGGAAATAATCACTACTTGAGTGCTGTGAGTATAAGGCCAAGAGCTAGTGCTATCTGTCAAATATTATGGTGTGCTATGAAGGTATACAACAACTTTCTTTCTTAGAAGTAATATTTATTACACTTTAGGTATCCTCGAAAAAAACACTTTTCTTAATTTTACCAGGACACGAACCACAATATCTAAAGTAATAGTTCGACTTCCCAGCCATTACAACAAAGGTACCAAGGCACTGGATGTTGAATGAACAAATAAATCTTAGAGCATAACAAACTCAGAGAAAGTTGAAGAGTTGGTGCGTTTTTTCTCATCACGTATGGGATGGAAGTGCGAGATGAGCTCTGAACCTCTTAGTGGCAAAGCGTCCCTCATATACGTGTCACTCACCTAAGACTCGTCAATTAGTCTTGAAATGGGAAACTGTGGAAAAACAAATGTTCCATGGATGTTTCTCCAATTCGAATCTCGAGTTCCAGAACTCTATAGCTTTCCTTAATTTAGTTAACATTATAGAGATCCGAGGAAGGCACTTCTTTCATGAAATATAACAATATGGTCCAAAATTTTTTTTGTGTTGCCCACTTTCTTATTCAGACTCGCAAATTTTTTTTTCAATTGAATTGTGCTTGCCAAGTCGAAATAGTGGAACTGGGATCAATGATCAATAGCGAAACAACTAGTGATTATGACATCAATCATCGAGTAATCGTAATGTCAACAAAACTCCGCTTTTTATAAGCTCAAGGGAAGACTCTTCTCCGTGGCTTTGGGTTCAGCACTAATGTACGATCTAATGTTGGATAATATACAAAAAGTATGAGTGTAAAGCTACGTGCAGACGGCATATAAAAGCCGCACATATGTGCGGTTCTGACGTTATTTTTACGTCATAATTTGCGAGTATTGACGCATATCGTCTGAACACCCTTTTGGGACAGTTCGCACATGCACGCAAATGGTTTGCGGACGATGTGCGACAGCAAAACCGCACATAAATGTGCGCCTTTCTCGCAAATCGTCTGAACACCCTCGCACATTTTTTGTGACACTTTGCGTGCATGTGCGTGCATGTGCGGTCGTCGTAATCATATGCGTTGACACGAAAATAGGACAACGCAAATGTGCATATTTTACGCAAATCAGTAGTGATTCCGAAGTGTAGTGTAATTGAATTGCAAAAAAAAAAAAAAAAAATTAAACGAGCGAACACGAAATACATTTTGAGAGCCCACAGCAAAATTAATTTCGCCACACAAGGAAATCAGAATTCGGTATTCGAATAGTGAAGCACAATTGGACGCCCAATGAAATTAAAGCCTTAATTACTGCGGTGGAGAAGCGAGATATAGGTTCGGCGGAGTACAAGCTCGGAAAGTGCAGGGCACAGAACCATCCTCCGTGCATTGGCAGTTTCTTTCTCAAATGATATTTTTGGAGGCCAACGATGTAAAAAGATAAACTTCATGTGTTTCTTCAATGGACCATGTCAGTTTTTCTGAAATGCTGGTTTTTCTTTTTAAATAAACAATTTTCTTTATTTTACAGGACTTTGCTGCCCTCGTTGATGACGTGGTTTCAGATGATTTACCACTGTCAGAACTTGTAGTCGGCCAGCAGCGTAAACGTAGATTTTTGGCAAAAACCTTAACACCGCCTTCTACATCAACGCCGCAATCATGGTCAACAACCGCTCACTTGGACATTTTAAATTCGGCAGTCTCCGCTTTGCAATCAAGCGACAAGAACTCAACATTCTGCGACTATTTGTGCCATTTAAGACATCTTTCTGAAGCCTAAGCCGATCACTTACGAAACGGAATGAATCGCTATTTATTAGAATTCTTAGAAGGTGATTCACGTTCGTCATCGGTTCAATCGGTTCGTTTTCTTGAGGATACTGAAGAGGAAGTCGATAAAGGCGGTTTGGAATCGATCGTTGTTGATAATGAGGAAAGGAGGAAAGACCGAGTGCCTTGATTGAACCTTCAACAGATTGCAAAGCTTGTAGTTCGACCGAAGAATTGGAGGAGGAGCTGATTGAAGTGTAATCTCATCCCATTATATGGCCTCCACGGCCAAAAATTGGCTGCTTCTATGTTATTGTTCCTTTTACAAAATGTACTTAAATATTAGTAGATCTTTTTGTTTTGTTAGCTTGAGTATTTATTTTTCAATTTTTGATTTTTTTTTTCAATTCTAATGCAAGTAATAAACTAATTTGATCGTAAATAATAAATATAAAATTTTTTGTTCTGTTTAAATGTGAGCATATTGCCATTCAATATGCTTGTTCGGTCGTTGGTGGTAGCTTTTTCGATCCTGGGCTTTACCAACCTACATAAGTAAATGATCAAATTGATCGGCTGACATTCAAACAAAACTGTGGTATAGTTCTGGTTCACAACAATCGATTAATAACAATTTCGCTCAGAAACCTTCCGTCTGGCGATGCAGAAGCCAGTCCTTTGTCCACACACTACGCATCTGAAACTGCTCCACACCCGATTCATTGCTACTTTCTTGTTCTTCATCTTTTTCAGTCATATCCAATGTCAAAACTGCAATAGCAGCCCACTTTCATTCAACATTTTCAATTTAAAATAGTCAACAATGACAAAAAAATGAGCAAAACACAAAAGTCAAACAATCGATTAAATTAACGCAAACTTGCATATGAATGCAAATGGTTGATGTGCGTATTTTTCTGCATATCGTGTGAACACGTCGCACATCGACCGAAAAATGTGCGTATTCATTTGCGCACATTTGATGTGCGAGCAAATCAACGCAAACTAATGTGCGGCTTTTGGGACAGATTCCGCACATCGTCTGAACACCCTTATATGCGAGTTTGCGTACACTGATTTACGTATAGCATTTGCGTTGAATTTACAACTTTTTATGTGACGTCAGAACCGCACATATGTGCGGCTTTTTATATGCCGTCTGCACGTAGCTTAAGTTAACGGCAATTGAGATGAAAATGTTCCGTATGAGGTATGACAGCAGCAGTAACAAGGCTTTATCGAAAAAGAGAGAAACTGGCTCACAGAAGCATTGAGTTTGCTTCAGACATGAAACAATCCAAAACTAGATAATTTTAGGTAAACAGGGCGGCACCAAGTAAGTAAGTAAGGGCGGCACCAGCAGCGGCGCGGAGTAGGTACCGTACCAGCGGATCTCCATAGAGCTAAGCAAACAAGGGGGAGAGCTGTGATCCCTTCGAAATCACGCCGGGAAAGGAAAAAGAGTAAGGTGCGATATCGGTGAGAGGGGAGGCAAATAAAATAACCGAGGATAATTTTTTGAAGAAACAAAAAGCATTTCAGTGTAAGCTCCGCCTGCGGACAGCTCCGATAAGCTGAAGATTAACATAAACGGACACTTTTTTGTGAACCAAACTTTTATTAAAATTCTCTATAATAGCATTCCTATAAACAGACACTCTCTTAAACGGACATGGACATTTGTTTCTTACATCGTCTATATCCTCTTTTAAGCGGAATCAAAAACAAAAGATCATTTTAATTATCGTTTCTTTTAATAGAAACAAATTCGTGGAAATTCTCCAATAATCGTTAGCGAAGCTCTAATATACGGACAGAACATTTTTTATAAATTTAGAATGGTATTCCCCAGTTCTTTGGCTTGCTATTTTCTTACCAAATGGGAAAACGCGTTAGGTTTTGACAAAACGTTGCGCCTAGTTGTTTGTTCGACAGGGTATTCCCCAGCTCCTTAACTAATTCAAAAATCAAAAATAAGCCATTTTGAAAAATAATTTAGGGAGCAAAAAGCCAGCAAACTACGTAAGTTATCAATTTTGAACATTTATGAAAAGTAAATTTCTATTATTCATATATTTATGTTATTACTCTTTCCTTCTTTAAATTCATTTGATTAAATAGACATTTTTAATATTATAAAAAATTACTCTCAACCGAACAGCTCCCACAACCGGACAAAAATTGGGGACCATAAGTGTCTGCTTATGGGAGATTCCACTTTATCTCAGTTAAAATGCTTTTTACTATATAAAAACCCATCTGGAGTAAAAGTAGAGAAGCTAAGGTACTCCAATTTCATTAAATTACAATCAACTGTTTATGATTTGTTTTATTTTCACATTCTGATTTTCTCATACAATCATTTTCGTCCTAAGGGATGCCAATGCCATTCTGAATAGCCTGTGCGTGTATTTAAGGGAACACCAATGGTCAAGTGCAATTTTTTATTTGAACTCGTTCAACACATTTCAGCTTCAAATGGGTAATAAAGATGCAGAAGAAATCAAACAAAATCAGACCGCGGTGCGGTGACCATGGAAAATGAGCGGTAGTGATAATGTTCAGTGCTATTTCGCTTTGAATTATAAGTGCCCAGTGCTATCTCGCTGAAAATTCAGCGTACAGTGCTATGGCGTTGAAAATTTTGCAGCTTCTGCTATCTCAGACCAAAACCCCTTATTCAACGTTCCGGTCCCATGTTAGGAATGAGGAGAGTTGCGAATCTAAACTAAACAGGTAAAATTGAAAAATAACGTGAGCTTAGCTCAACTCAACAGAACAAAGCCAAGAAACCCGGAACCGAAGCAGAGATTAACCACATCACCCTTCAAGTATCTAGGTCAAGACTTCAAACATTTTCTAATCATCATCTCAGAAGCATGTCACAAGATCCAGAACCATCACCAACCCAGCCAGACGTCAGAGTCGAACTTTTGTCCATTGGAAAAGGCTTCGCCAGAACCTACGCTACGTATCGGAATTATTTACTAAAATATATTTGAACATAATTATTTGGATCTATGAAGCCTGTTTTCAAGAATATTGAGATAAAACTTCTAAGCTTCAATAAACTAAAGTTTGGCTGCTTCTTTATTAAGCTTTGGATTAGACAAGGTTGCCGAAGCCTTCGATAAAAAGCATTTCATAAAATCAAGAACCATTATTTAGATTTCAATTTCATTCAACTGCTTTCAATTGCATCAACTCCTTCATTTCCCTCTGCATCCAGCTAGTTTCAGATGGCTTGAGAACAAATTTTCGCGCACATTAGTCATTCAATCAGTCATTGATCAAGAAATCTTTTCACAAAAGAAGAAACATTGTCGTAAGTCAAAAAATATCTTTAAATCGAAAGCTGAGCGGTGCCCTTGACGTAATAGTTAGAATGCCTACCTTTTAATTTGAAAGGTCCAAGGTTCCAATCCCAACACAAATAAAAAATGTATCACCTTTCGTCAGGGACTTACAAGTCCTCTGGTAGGAATTCCAATGCTATGAAAAGAGTTTTTTGATTAGTTATGCGTAATCGGTAAAAAATTGAAGGTCTCCCCCATTACCTCATAAAGGCGATGGTTGTGAGAAATGAACTTGATGTTGATGATACGTATTAATTACAAAAAGCTGAGCAGAATCACTCAATTCTCTTGGATATGCCATACTTTTTCTATTTTTTTTTTCATTTGATCCTTTGGTCCTAGCGATTGCCACCTCAGAATCAGAAAGTGGCCAAGGCATGAGAATAGCTTGTTTTCAATAATTTAATACACTCAAATTTAAATGAAAACATGTAAATATTAGAGCCACAAATAATCTCGTTAGATTATCAAAATATTCGGTTCCATTCAAATTATTTCAATTGCTTATGAATGCTTTCATTTGTCATCAACTTATTTCAATTTGGATTAAATCGATTTGATGTAGAGGCTTTGCGAACAATTTGTTTTATATTCTGATTCTACCATGCATATAAAGAAAGTCGTCACTATTTTTAAGTTCATTTCAATTCAGTAACTTTCAATCAATTTCAAATTGCATTCAATCAAACCCATTGAGAATTTAAAATCAATTTTTATTAAAAATATTTCATCGTTGTGGATCTTATCAAAAGCATAAGTTTTATCTAAAGTGGATAAGAAAACTCTTTGTCGTAGAACGCTCCAAGTGAATTTGGGCCCCGTTTGTGAAGAATTTGTGTGGAGAAGAAGATTCAACAAAGGTATTGAAAAACATGTTTGAAAGTTATTAAAATTTGCAAGACAGTAGTAAAACCGCTTTCCTTCAATCGCTGAAAGCAACAACACATGAAACAACCTTATGGTGATACCATCGACGATAGACGATAGAATGGTAATCGTCTAAAGGTTATGGAATCTGCGCCCTCGTCTTAGGTGGCACAAAAAAGGAGAAGAGGATTTCAACAGACTTAAAGCACAGCCACGAACTTAGCGAGAAAACGACAGAGCGGCAGAATAAGAACAAACTTCAAAATTCAGCTTCCAATTTTGTTCTAGTTTTGCCACTCTGCCGATTTGCCACTCAGTATATTGCACGGCTGAAGAGAGCTCATGAGGCGCCCATGTTCACCTCGAACTGAAATGTCCACCTAACAGGTGGTCGCTATCTTATAATACGACGCATTTTTAATTACATTCAACTAATAACTTTAAAAATCTGCTTTTATTGCTTAAAAAAGCAGCAAGACCGAAATAGCAAAGTATTTGAAAGCATTGATAAAAGTGTCAACAGACGGATATAAACATGACCGTCCAAGGACTAGTCGTATTCCTATTGACTCTGCAGCGCAATCCCTTACGCTTTGATTAACTCTTAACCATCGTATAAATAATTCAACCAGACTTAAGTCCAAAATGCTCTGAGGTTTCCCAAGTACTTTTACACGAACCGAGCATGTTTTACATGAGGAATGACATGCTTGTTGCTTTTCTCCTTCACAACCACTCCCAGGTCCCAGCCCTTTTATGGTCCTGTTATAAGTCCTCAGGATAAAGTTATTTATGTATGTCTGGCTCT
Organism: Melanostoma scalare; assembly: GCA_949752695.1. Taxonomy (NCBI): domain Eukaryota; kingdom Metazoa; phylum Arthropoda; class Insecta; order Diptera; family Syrphidae; genus Melanostoma; species Melanostoma scalare. The sequence continues at coordinate 148,460,647 of OX456986.1, forward strand.
ACCAGACAGTAACAATCCCAGCCACCCTCGAAGGAACATTTTCGTGTAAACATTTTCGTTTATTTTCGGTTAACATCTTCCTCAGGATGAGAATCATTTCATAATCCATCATCTTAGACGAAAAGTACCTCTTAATCCATTTTGTTATTTTGTCGTTTCATTTCACCCGAATTACAACACAATCATATTGATAAACAAGCCAGAAAGTCTTAACAAGGTTGAATTCCAATACTGAGTCTCTTCCCTTGATTTGCGCAAGAGAAAGAGGGTGAACCACCACAATTTTCCCAATATTGACCACTAACTTGACTTCTTTTTTCTCTTCTCCTCTCCCCATTCAATATGACCATTTCGAGAAAAGCCAAAGTCAAAGTAGAAAGGAAAACAAAATGAAAAATCATCATTCCGGACGGACGGCATTCAATTTCCAACATAATCTCGCAAAGCTTAAGTTTTTAATTGAATTCTTTTGCGCTGCAGTTTCTCGCCTTTGGTTTTTTTTTTCTTTTTTTCATTTACGTCCCTTTCAATTCAACTCGATATTATTTGTCTTTGATTCATAAAACTCTAATGCGACGAAAGGAAATGGCGTTAGTGACAAGACAATTAAAAGTCGCCCTCGCGGCCCCATCAAAGGTTCAGAGGATCTATTGTTTTCTCTCGCACACAAATATTTTGCTTTGAAATCTGAAATTAGCTCCGGTGAGAGTGATGAGATAAGTGGAGCCTTAAATAAGTCATATAATTAGATTTTGATTTGTGCAGATTATCGCCCTGGGTGACTTTTCGTATCTCCAAGCTCTCCACCCCAGCAGCACAGCTGGTGCTGGCTTCAAATTGATAATTGAAGTCGAATGGAAAATTATTTTACGAATGATTCAACATGAAATGGCGAAGGGAAGATAAGAGGTTGTTGATTTTATAAATACCTACAACAAATCGAAGATGAAGAAACATCATCTCATCCCCATGGATCATTTCGTATACTGTTATGGAAATAACACGGAAATTGAGTTTATGTATAGAAGCAGTTTATTGACAGCAACAGATTGGTGTGTGAGATTTCACAGATCCAGCATTTTATGCGGCTGATAGCAGTGGGGGTGGTGGTGTTTGATGCGGTGGATATACATTTACGCCAAGGGGGACTTAGTTCGAATCGAAAATGATTTTTTACGAAAGTGATACTAAAGGAATTTAAAAAAAAAAAAAAAGAAATTGAATCAAGTTAAGTGAAACTACTCCATTTCCGTTGAAAAGCCTGGGGGATACAAATATCTTATGGAATCAATGTGAATGGGGATGGTGCCGTATAATTCTTGGGAAGACGATTTTAATGGGCTTTACACTGTTAAAGTTGGAAACAGCTTTATAACATCAAAATCTTGTCAAATATTTACACATTGGAATTAGTGGAACTGGCATTTTACATCAAGAATGAAGTGTTTTGCCTTTAAGGGGGGTTGACTCTCAAGGTTAGGCTCATAATTGAACAAAGTTAATTGTAATGACATAATACTTTACAGAATTTGAGTTAAGTATGCCAGCAATTTTACTTCAATCGTGGTGGGAGGGATGAAGCACTCAATCGTTTACCAAACTAGATTTGTCACGATTCAACTCTTTTCAACTTTTTTTAACTCGCGATTTGAGCTTTTTGACTTACGATTCGGATTAATGAGTTCTAAGATTTATTTATTATTTCTTGGAATCTATTTTTGGAAAACACAACAAATAAATCAATCAACACACAGTTGAATATAGTTGAACTGCAATTTGTTCAATTTGCTTCAGTTGGATCTAATAAAATAAAGGTTTACTCCCTTCAACTGTACCAATACATGAAACTTCAAAAAAAGACTGAAAATAGCATATCAATAGCTTCAATCGCATTCCATTGCTTTCAATTTCATTCAATTCATATTTACTCGTAAAACTTAGTTAAATATGGCAAGTGGTTGTTTTTACATCTTTCTGGTTCTTTCTTTTAAATTAGCTAGTCAGTTAGAAGCTTTAAAACAAAAAAAAGTAGGATAGCGTAACAGAACGGGGAGGCCCGATGCGTAACGCGTTTCTCACAACCATGCCTTCAGAGTTCAGACAGAGTATAGGGACCTACAATGTTCTGCGGATTCAGAACGGCTAATTGAGAAAGCGCTTTTATTGACGGGCGATACCCGTGGAAAAACACTTTTTGTTTCTATTAGAAGCTATGGGATCGCTTAATTTAGCACTCAGCGTTATTTATCGACTGGTAGAATTTTGAGGCCTGTAAGAACGTATTTCAATTCAACTATTATCGACTTTTTTCAAAAGCAAACTTTGAGATTATCCATCATCAACGAATGAGTATTTCTTGAGAGTCAAACGAATTATCATGAATGCACATTGAGGAGAACGTCTGCCCTCTGAAAAAACTTTTCTTGGTCTCGAAAAAAAATGAGAGCACGAGTTCCGCCATCGGCGCATGGCTCGAATTGAATCTCTTTGCCACTAAGCTATGCAAACGCTTTGCAGCTGCTGCTACTACATCGAAGTTGCATGACTATCGTGGAATAATTGGCAGGCTAAAGCTGTAGTTGAAGTTTGCAGCTTTGCGAAGGTGATAACATCAGCAACATCAGATTCATAATGTTTTTACGGCAAGCCATAAATAGTGCTCTTTGTAAAGAAAATCTGATTCCCAAAGGACTTTCCTAAGAAGTTGAACCCCTCCAACGATCTTCTGCCATTGAAAAACGTCACACGATCCCAACACCTTGAGGCCAATATCGTTAAAGTGGTTATGACTACTCTATTCAAGTCTTTTACAGTTTAACACACGTTTCCTCTTTGCCAAGCAAGACAGATCATATCGTGATATACCAATCACTGGACCACTATTGGCAACCAGGTCAGCTTCTCTATCTATCATCAGCCCCCGAATCTTCGAACACTAGCAGTTTATTTGTACATTGTACAGGATCTGCTCTTCGGAGCCGATTTTCTGCTATTCTTTACACACACTGTGGAATTGTCACCATTGGCTTTTCGTTTCAACTTAACTTTGTGTCTTGGGAGGTCTTGGGCTGCTCTCTAAGGCAACTGTCACGTCCTGAGCGTTAAAGCGGCAACTACGTAGCAGTATCCTTAAAGTGAAAAACTGGTTTAAGTCTGTTTTTCTATTTGATGGTGACACCTCAGGTGCCACATAAGACTAGATCTATATGAAAACCCGTGTAGGTACATCGCAACCCAAAACTCACACGGTTAACTGGTTGACGCATCGCTTTAGATGAAGTTCCCCTATTCGACGGCTTCCCCGCAACGAGGTTTCGAGAACCCGTCGAGTCAGAGTCTGGATAACCATCCGCTCCACGTGTCCCAGCCACGGTATAGTCTCCCGATGTCTACTATTCTAGCTATGCTCATGTTACATTAGTGCCCAATATTGTTATTGAATCCTCTTCACAACACTTTGTTTTCAAATACGGGACTAAAATCACTTGAAGTGAAAGATTCGAGTCGGAGTATTTCCCTTTCGAAACCGCCAAAGGTTTCCTAATCCATTTTCGATCAGGCCCACCCTTCCGCACCGTGAAACAGGACTGGGATGATTAGGGTCCTATCAAAGGCTACCATGGTTTGCTAGAGAGGGTTTTGCTTCTCAATTGCCTTCTTTACCTAAAGAAGCACCGGTTGGGAAGAGTTATTCTCCGTTTGTACTTCGCACTGATGTTATTGTGCGTGCCTTTAGCGGATCCAAGGTAGACGAAGTCCTGTACTACCTCGAAATAATGTCTGTCTATTGCGACGTTTTGCCCAATTCGTTATGGAAAGGAACCTGAAATAATACAAAGATAATGGGTTGCCATTAAAAATGAGTGGCTTCAGCGGCTAGCTCAAATAAGTTCCAGCCGATAGGCTCAATTTTCGACCACTTTTTGATGAATTTTAGGCAGTATGTGAGAAATAACGCGCCGAATGGTCTCCTCCATGATGTCAATCGTTTCAAACTGATCTGCGTAGACAGGCGACTTCAAATAGCTAAACCAAAAACAGTCCAGGGGTGTTAAATCGCTTGATATTAGACGTAACTCTAGGTCAAAGAGTTTTTGCAGTTGTGACACCGGCAGTATCTCTGTGGTCATCATTTCTACCATCGCGCAAATTGAAACGTATAAAAACGCTGCGTTTTTTTAGCCCTGGGTTTGCCTTGTGATCAGATCACCACAAAGCGTTCTTTGAAAAAGCTCAATTCGCCCTAAATATATCGCTCTGAGGATTTTTGGAGTTGTGGATTCGCACCCCAACTAGATCTTATGTAATTCTTTTTATTTGCTGCAGTGAGTTCAGTAACCAGGGCTGTCAAGAAATGGCATGTATATTTTGTCAAACGACAGGGATGTGGGTTGATTTCGCTCTTTAGCATCTTTTGAGAACCGAAAACTTGGTTTTTGTTTCGACAGCTCATGGGGTTGTCAAGGAAACCCCTCGGAAGATTTTAACTAACGATCCTGATGGCTTATATTAGCACGACTAGAACTGAGCAAAATTGAATACATATTTACACTGCTGTTCAGCTTTTGCCTTTACAGCGTTACGAGCCACGTGATCCCGACCCTTTTTTGTTTATCTGCTTCAGACTTCAGTCTAGTGACTAGTGAATCGCTTGAGAGGAGAGTGAAGTACACCGAATTGCTGCTCAAGTAAAAGCGACAATTCTCCGGCTTTCTTGAACAAGTTTATGAGAAAATTTAAACACAGTGCTTCCCAATTCAATTATATTTCTTTTTGTTCCATTCGATTCAATTGAACTAGGCTCCAAGTCGAGTCGCAGTCGGTGTTCGTTTTTAACAACCGAGAAGTCTTCAAGCAAACAAGTTCTTTCCACACGCTGTACATGAATAGACGTGTTTTCAATTTTGTCTTTCAACATAAGTTGAACGAAGTTGAAATCACCTTTTAGATTTTAGATTAGATTTAGGATTTTTATTATATAAACAACTTTAGTTACAGTTTTATGTGTTTTTGTTAAATAAAAATAGATTTTTACATAATAAAAATAAAAGGCAATGGCGTTGCCTCACCTTTCACCTTTTCTAAACTGTAAACTATGCCGACCTTGAGTAAAAACATAGCTGGTTGATTGATTCAACCGCAGTTCATGTTATGCGCCAACTCAATTGGATTCTTTTCTACCGCACAAGTTGAATGTAGTTGAAAGAAGGACATTGGAGAGAATACATAAATATAATCCACTACAAGAAGGAACTCCTACCGCACTAGTGGAACGAAGTTGAAAGAAAGATATTTGAGAGAATATATAAATAATATAATCCACCAATAGCAGGAACTCCTACCGCACTAGTTGAACGAAGTTGAAAGAAGGATAGCTGAGGTAGTGAGAAAGAACTCCTACTGCACTAGTTGAACGAAGATGAAAGAAGGATAACTGACAGAATATATGAATATAATCCACTGATAGAAGGAATTCCTACCGCACTAGTTGAATGAAGTTGAAAGAGGGATATTTAAGACAATATATAAATAAAGTTCACTACTAGAAGTAATCTTTACCTCCAAGTCTGAGCTAAAACATCCTATCCAAAAACTTCTTTCGGTTGAGTTGAGTCAAGACTGTCCGTTCATTTCAGTTCAACTTCGTTCAACCATATGAGTCAACTCAATTTCGAAGCCATGGACGTTTTTGAATATTTCAGTGCTAATTCTCCAGCAACACCCTTGAGCATCGAATTCGAAATTCAATCCCAAATTGAAAAGAAAACAAACAAATTCCTTACACTCACATGACCCTCTCCACTCCAGACAGGAATATTCTCACTCATTTGTTTGTTGAAAATAAATTTCTTTCAAAACCAAACAAATTGCTGTTATTTATGACGAGACATTACCCCTTCCACACTGCGAATTTCTTAAATGAACCCACAAATAATTATTTTGACAGAGAAACCCGGAGTCAGAAAATAAGTAAGACCACAAAATTGATCACTGCAATTCGCACCTTTTTTGGTGGCTGTCTCTCATAATTGATTATACACACCAAACATATTTGGAGGGCAATTTTGAATATGGAAACATTTTCACTCCTTCTTTATTGTTTGGGGGTGGTGGTGGTTTTGCTGAGCTGGGCTGGAAATTTGTTTGTTTGTTTTCCAGAAAAACCACGCAATGGCTATAAGGGACCACCTCCAATGTAATACTTTGTAACAAAAGTCATATGGCTTTGCCGAATGGCTTATTGAATGTTTATTTCTTGTTGGAATCGGAAGCACGCAAGATGAATGTTGTTTTGCATGTAGTAACGAAAATATACACGATGATGAAGATGTTCTGTTATTTATTTTGAACTTCTGCGCGTCTTTGAACTGTAATTTAAAAAAAAAATTAACACATAAACAATGTTCACAGACACTCTCCCTGTCTATAGATAATCGAATTTCATTAACAAAGCTGTCAATTTTTCAGTGGGTGGCGACGAGCATACGAAATCCTTGTTTTCTTCTTCAATGTTTTTGGGGATGTTCTGGTGGTGAAGTTTATTTAGTTTTTTGATAAATGAGTTGCGTGTTCACGCGCGGTAATTGACTCTTAAAATATGCACGGCCATTGCTTGATGGTGTTTGGAAATAGATTAAAGGTTTCGATGATGAGTTTCTTGTTATTAAATTTTATTTATTGAAAAACCAAGACCGCAGCCAGTATACAGTAATCGATGTTTTGAAGACCAAAGAAATTGGTTATTGCCATGGCCTTTAGTTGTGCTATTTGGAATGAGAAGGCTTATTAAGAGTGTTGAACTTGAACTATCTACGTTGTTTGATTTGAGCGAGAATAAACAGCGAAGTTCATTCTTTCGAATCGAAGGATAGGTTGCCTCGGACGGAGGCCAGTTTTTTGAACCCGTTCCCTTGCATGGAAAATGGTCAGTCCTTCGAATATTGTGAGCTGTGAAAAAATACGCAACCCTATAGTCCTTTTTTCGTAGAATTATCGACAGCTGGTGATGAAATGTTCATATTATGCACCCAACCCAAAGTTACATGAGGAAAGGACATCATGTGAGTTGGTACTTGGTAAGGCATGACTGTGAGTTGTGAGAATAGGAAAGTAGAAGTAGGATGGTACAATCAGTGAATTCTGAGAATTTTAAGCTTGACGGAGACTTGACGTGCCAGTTGGGTAAAAGCAGTGTGATAACGAGCTCACAACTGACATTCATCATTGAAAGTTAGCAAAGTTGTCTTGATTTTTTTTTTTTTTTTCGAAGAAAGGTGAGAGGACCTTGAAGTAAAGGGCAAATTTATAAGTTAAACAATTTACGTCGTTTACTAGGAAATAGGTCTACCTGGCTAAATAATTCCGAGAATTATCCGTGGTGGTAACGAAATTAGAGCACAGTTAATTAACAAAGAACTCCTTGAAAAGTCCTGTGTTAATATTTGCTGTTCGCAGAACCTGGACGAGGATTTCTACGAAATACATTGAAGTCTTCCGTATGATTAGGTAGTCTTCAATTTGAGTTTAATCAAAGTTGACCACAGAATTGTTTCAATCGTTTGCAACTTTGAGAATTGAGCCTGAGGGCGACAGGCGGTGAATAAGCCGGATTGAAGTCCCGGGTTGGCCATCTATACCTACTTTCGTTTCAGCTTCCCAGTTTCATCTGGACGCCGCACTTGAGGTTAGAAGTGAAACTACAACCAACTTATTTCCATTTACTGCAACACAAACGAAAGGGGAGGTTACTATTTGTAACCCTGATAGAGCAATGGACCGGCAGCTGGTTTGAGCCTTCTTCTTTTTCAATAAATAAGAAAGAAACCTTGAGCAGCATTGAATTATACATAATTGGATACTTCTTTTTGAGGAGATCTCATACTTGTCTGCTTAATACAAGTGCTCGTTTCATGAGGCTCGACGAGTTGGTCCCAGAAAACTCCCACCTTTAGATTGTTTTATGCTCAGTTACTTACCTATAGATACCCATTGCTGGTCCTATTGCATTTGTTTGCACATCTTCGCCTACCTGAAGGGGTCCTTTTGTGATACCTGATTATCGTATAGGACTTTAACAAACCTCAATACGACTCATTCAGTGAATTTTTAGCTCACAGGTTTCATATTAACTTTCATTGTTCAAAATTGTAAAATGTGTGTGGTTACCATAGACGCACAGCCGTAGTGAAGTGTTCTAGTATTCCGCCTGAAGGGCGGTTTTCAATTACAGAAAATGTCAATGATTTCCCACCACTTAATTCATTCCATGATTAGCTGTTATAAGCCATCACCATCAAAATTAACTAGGGTGGGGCGCAACAGAGCGTGGAGCCTCGGGGCTTAGTGCATTTCACTCCACTTTACCTTGTGAAGGAACGGAAGGGGTCTGCAACTTTTTGCCGATTGCGAAACTCTAATCAAGCGCTTTTCATGGCGTGAGATCCTTGGAGAAATTGCCAATTCCTCGCAAAGGCGATACCCGTGGAAAATTATTTTATTTCCCTGATGTATTTGGTACTACAACCTTTAATCTCCCGTAACAGAAAGGCATTACCCGAAGGACACCACATCGCCATCACAAGCTCCTAATATTTGGATCAAAGTTACAAGAGACTTAAGCTTTTGATTGTGTAATTTTATTTCATTCAAAAAAATGCAAGAAACAGGCAAATCTTCTAAAAGAAACGGGCAACAAAAAAATGTTTATTCTTTATTGGGCCAACACATCAACCATTGCCTTTCCAGAGCGTTTGCCTACAGTTTTCGCTGTTCGTTGCAGGGATATTGGATCCCCGATTACGATGGCTCCATCAGCAGTAAAGTAAAATATATAAGAGTCAAACTTTGTAAATATAAAAACCAGCCAAAAAGCTCGGGCAGGGCCAAGGCCTAGTGCATATTTCACAACCATTCCTCTGAGGAAAGGAGGGAGCCTGCGATTTTCTGCCAGTTTGGAAAAGCTTATAGACAAGATTAATAGCAGTTTAACTTTCGGAGGGCCCGTTTTTTGCATGTAAGTTGAGATAAAAGCTTACAAGTTGTTCTTCTGTGGACTGATCTGAGTCAAGAACGGAGTTCGTGTAATAATTGGGGAAAAGGTACTTGGCAGCCTGTGGTCTTTTTCGAAAACTATTGACCGTGGGCTGTCGATGTTGTTGTTAACCAAGAAATGCCGTCTACAGCAGACAGAGTTTTTTTTTATGAGGTGAAGCATTTCAAATGAACTACATATTGCTACTTGGAGAATCAAGGGACAAAGAAAAAGTCGAAGAACACACACACGAAGTTGCAGAGGCAACGACCAACACCACGGCATTGCAGTTCGGAATGAATCTGAGACTCACCATCGTTTTTCACCTACGGTTTCTTTTCGGGCGAGCTTCCTCCAATTTTCCACTCTAAAAGTAAGACCGCATACTGACACTGCAAAACTAGAACAAAATTCAATGCCGAACGAAGTCGCTTTGTTTTCAATTTTGGTCTAATTTTGAGGCTTTGCCGCTAAATACGTGGCAGTGTCCTTAGAGTGATAAACTGGTTGAAGTTGGTTCTCCCACTTGATGGCGACACCAAAGGGGTGCATTAGACCAGATTTTTACAAAGACCCGCGTACAGCGCAGCCCTGAACTAACACTGTAAGCATAACCTGACATGAAGTTCACCTTTTCGCCAGCTTCCTTCCAACGTGGTTTCGAGAACCCGTCGAGTCAAAGCCCTGATAACCATCAGCTCCACTTGTCCGAGTGATGGTTATGTCTCAATGCGTACTCTTCTAGCTATGCCCATGACGCGGTACAGCTCATAGAGTCCATTATTGAAGTTTTTTCACCACACATTCAAATGTGGGACCAAAAATCACTCGAAGTTAAAGCTGGCGCAAGTGTAAGATTCGAGTCGGAGTATTTTATTTTCGAAACAGCTAAAGGCTTCTTCATCCGCTTTCGTAAAGGTCGTGCCGTACATCACTGGTCTTAAACTGCATTGGTAAGGACCTGAGCTTCAGATGTTAGCACCATCAATACAGTTCAAAAGGCAGGGAGCACATCACTTAGCTTCTGAAAGTGTCCACATTTAATTTGCTTAAAGATGACCAATTTGTAGCTAAAGATTTCAATGCGCCTGTACCAACAATCAGAAGAACCTTGGTTTGTTCAGTAAGAACAAAGTGGCATTCGAAGCTTTTTTGAAGTGCCATTCAATTAATAGAGATGAAAAGACTCGTCTTGAAATGGAATACGCCAACTACGAGACAAAAGTAAAGAAGAAGTTCGATCTACCCCAAGAAAAGAACACGAAGGGCAGGTATCGAGAGCTGAAAGAAATGTCTACCCCTGTTGCTGATGCCAAGAACAGCTTTAATAGGTAAGCTAACTTATTTTCAAAAACTTCCGCTCAAAGAGGGATTTGTTTGTCATGAACGATGGTCAAGGAAAGCTTCTTCCTCAATTTCCTCGGTTAAACTAGTCGATCTGCAACTTTTTTTCAAAACGTCGGACATCACAAGCCGAGAAAGTTTGTGAAGCGGTTAAGATATCCGATTGAACCCGACGAGATAGCATATACGAGTTAACCCGACGAAGCATACATTTTTTTAACGATCCTATGATCATGAAAATTCTTACACGGGGGTTTTCAAGGTAGCTGATTGCGAATCTGAAGTCAGATTTTCGAAATTCAAGATGGCGGATCCAATATGGCCGACACCGAAACGTAACTCTACGAGAATATTGATAAAAATTTGTACTCAGGGTTTTTTGGGGTTTCTGATTACATAGCTGAAGTCAGATTTTCAAAATTCAAGATGGCGGATCCAATATGGCCAACGCCAGAATTTCAAAAATCTATTAATTTTTCGAACTTATGAGTTCACGTCGGCTATTTTGTATCGACCATTTCGAATAACGCGAATCTAACATTGGATTCGTAATCAGCGACCCCAAAAACCCTTAGTCACCAAATTTCCAATTATTTTGTTGGACTGATTCTTCAAAAATGAGTTGTTTCGAAAGAAACGTAATTTTTTTCAGTTTAGGCCAATTAGAGTGCGTTGTTACGTTTTTACATCCCTCAAGTAACTGAAAAGTGCAAAAAACCGTATCTGAATAAGTTCAAACGTAAATAAATTAGAAACATCCAATTAAATCAAAGTGGTAACGTGGGTTACCACCATGCTTCTAAGGGTTATGAAAAAATGGGAGACGCTTAATTATCTTACGGTTGTCGTTTCCGAGTTCATCCTAAGAAATCAACGGCGCAAACCTTAGAAAAGTTTCCAAGTCGTTTTATGTGAGCTGAAAAAATACATCTAATCCAATCAATTTTTCATATGCTGAAGTGAAAGCGAACTTTGTGATAATGCACCTTTGTGACAACATCCCGTATGCCATCGAGCTTTACATAGATGCGCTTGCCGACAACCTCAGTTGGGAGCACCGAACGATTTTGGATGGCATCGAAAACAGGTGTTAAGATATGATTGCCTGGCTTCTTTTGATGCAAGAGATACCTCGACACGCTAGTTGAAATAAATAAATTAAAGTAAAGAGAATGGTGCAATAAGGCTATGGTAGCCCCGGTATCTAATGCATTTCAAGGACCTTCAAGTTTATGCCGATTACAAAAAACGAAGTGAAAAATCGTTTTTCATGGCAGTGTGTAAATAATACTCACGGAGGACTCGTCAATTCCTCGCTAAAGGCGGTACCCGTGAAAAATATTGTTCTTTCGTTGATATTTTTCAGTATTCGAACCACGAACTTCTACGCTACTGGCTCCACAGTCACTTCCAGATTGGATTTACTTGCGTATACGGGTAGTGTAAAAATTCCTCAAACGAGGCTTCAACTTAGCATTAAATTTTTCAAATTCATCGACCTTATAAAAACGTCCTCAGAACCCCTGAGGTCTCTAGGTGGTTTTGAACATTCTGTCCCCAATGTGCGCCTTTTGCCTGTCCGAGGAGTAGTTGTGAGCGTATCTACGTGGTATTTGGGAAGTTCAATGTTTGAATCCCAGATACATCAAGGAAAACAATGTTTTTCCACGGGTATCGACTTTAACGAAGAATTTGCTATTTCTCCGATAATAGTTTCATGCCATGAAAAGCGCTTTCTCGAAAATCCGTTCGGATTTTGACAAAAATTTTAGGTCCCTTCCATTCCCTCTGAAAGTATCTTTGAGAGAAATTTACTAGGCCATAGGGCCCTTCGCTCTGTTGCCTCACCCTATGTTTTTTTTATTTATCAAATCACTTATTCATTTTAATTAATTCATAGTTATAAGAAATAGTTTTATCTCTCCGAAAGAATAAAGGGAAGAGCCTATACCAAATAATTCTTTCCACTGCTTTTTTAATAATCATGTCAGCAGAGGACGTTGGTAATTGCCTCACAGCTTTTAGAACAACAACACTGAAGAAGTTAATCTGATTCAATGGCAACCAACCTAGACACCCTCTTCTGTTTAACCACAATTATAGTGTGACAATGACAGATTGCTCCCCAATATATAGGCATATACAATGCCTTAGAAGATTGATTGTCAATTGAATGCCAATAAAATCTGATTTAAATGTCAGGAGTCAAATTAAACCCAATTTTTTGTGTATTAATTAAACTCGTAGGATACACTTCGATAGGATTTGCTATTCTTCATCACCCACTTGGAATTCGTTACACATCGGTAACATCATCTTAACTAAAAATGTGTATCTGATTAGACCCTTCTTCCGACATCATTGCCACAGATTAACATCCAGTGATTGTTGTACGGAATAGAATATACTATCTTAGACTTGTTAACGCTCTTAACAAGTTTTCAAGTGTGAAAACCTAGCAAAAATATAGACACTTACTCTTACAGCACTTAGCTGGGTGCTAAGTTTTAACGCCTTCGTCTTGACCTAAAGGTGAGTGGGATTTTCTTTTGATTTCTCTCTGTGTTTTTCCCCAAATGAAATTGAAAGAAACTTTAATTAACATTTAAAATCATCGAAGACAGATACGACCAAGCCAATACTACTTGAGTATGCACCTTTCGTTTTGTCGAGAGAACGTAAAATATCATCACTGAAATTGCTGCCGTTGATGATTATAAAGCACGATTAAGATTACCATATCAATTCCCATCTCTGCTCAAAGAAGATGAAAACTCTACCAAATTAACCACAAGACCATGCCACCGACGCGACGCGGTTGTGTTTTCGGTAATGAAGATGTATCTTTACTACTCTCATTAAATGAACTAGAGATAGGGTATGTCGATGTTCGGCAGTTGTTGGTGTGTGTAAAGTACCAATTTGTGGGTTACCATAACACGATGCCTCATTTAGAAAGCGATATTGAACAAATTAATAATGATGAGATAGTTCAATTAATCTTAAATGAGAAAATAGATTTGCTTTCAGTGTAAGGTAAAATGGAGGTGTTAATGCTTGGTGAGTGCCTTGCACGGGTAAAATGGCAGCAAATAACGACCTAGGGCCAGATTACGCAAGACTGAGTTTTAAAAACACGCCACTCACGACCAGGTGTTTTGAAAATCAGGACAGAAAAGACAGTGCATAAATTTGAGTGATTATGTACACGGCTTCTGTAATAAAAAAAACTCGCATTCAACCCTTGCGGAATCGAATTGAAAAAGGACAAACATTTGTTCGTGTACTCAATTAGAATTCAGTCTTGTGTAATCTGGAACTTGGTAAATTCATTTCATTTTCATTTCATTTTATTGAGACTTATGAAACATAGGTTCCTTATGTATATAAGTATATAACTAAAGTAATTATGTAGTCGGCTTAAAAGTATGCCAGACAAAGCAAATATATATAAAATATTTATGTAATATTTAAACTATTATTTGTAACGATAATGTAAAGCAAATTTTGGGGTACGTTTGCTCCCGACGTACCTACTTCTCATATTTTTTTTTTTTTTCTTTTCTCCCTTCCTATCTTACAATATGACTAGAAATATTACAATAATGGACACAAAATGTCGCTGAACTTTATACCTTCGTATAATGCAAATCAAAACGATATAGAGACTAGATATGATGCAAGTGATTGTTTGTAAACTTAAAACTAAATCGTTTATCCTCTTAAATTGGAACAAGATGCTTTTTTGTAAAAAGGTATCAAGCAATCTCCGTTGGTGTCAGGCTCTATTAATGGTATTGATCTCTCATTAATGATATTATAAGGAGATAAATAATAATTGTCATTCAGGCTGTGTGTTAGGTTTGAATCAAATAAGGAACTGATCAATACGTTTGGATGGTGTTCAGTTCGTTTTAATTTAGTTTTTGCGAGGTTTGTTAAGTATTGCAGGAGGGGTACTATTCTACATTCTTCGTATATTATTTTATTTGCGAAGTACTTTTTGTTCGCTTTTCTGAACTTGCCACAGCAAAATCTCAGGATTTTTCTCTCAAATCTTTCAAGCTCCTTTGCTACAGTAGGGGAAATAGTAAACCAGGAGCAAAATCCGTAGGCTAAGATTGGTCGAATCAATGTTTTGTATATCAAAATTTTTGTATTTTTTGGCATTCCTTTCGAGTGCAATACATAATGTTTTTCTTGCATGTTTGTTGAAAAGAAATCTGTTTTGGAAGTGGAGACCTAAGTATTTTACTTCAGTTCGCAATGGAATAGGTATGTTGTTAATTTTAAGGTTAAGACTTTTACTTTCTTTGACTGCCATACGATGGCCTTTTCCACTAGCGTTTCGGAAACATGTAAAACTACATTTTCCTGTGTTAATATTTAAGCCCCATTTTTGGTTATAGTTTAAAAGTAAGGGTACTTTTTGTTCTATCTTACAAAGAGCTTTCTGCGGCCTCACGTCACTTGTTATTATGACGGTATCGTCTGCGAACATAATTCCATTTGGCTCTTCGTCAGAATTTCCAAATGGAAAATCATGTAAATAAATGTTGAACAAAACTGGGCCCATTATTGAACCCTGGGGGATTCCTGATGGAACTTGGTAAACTGTGCAATCGATTCATACACGTGTTCGACTAGATATGCTTTCGAACTTAATAAGTAGTCTAGAACAGTCGTTGAAAGTCATCCGCATCCAGAAATCAATGCAAAAGGCAATATTTTACCGAATATTTTACCATTCTAAACGCCCGATTACGCATTTCGAGGCGATTTTTTTTTGGTGGGCGAAATTTAGATTTGGTATTTGACTTTCGTATTAGATTCATCTTATTAACGTATTCGATGGCAGATTTAAAATGCAATTTAGAGTAGGTATAACATTCGACTGCCATTTATTGGCGGATTGTGTTTTCGATAGGCTAAAATAAGTTTTATTGATTTTTTCTGCCGAGCCTATGCCTTGAATTGAATAATAGGGTAAATCAAGAAGAAGATAATCGGGCCCTAGGGAATTGTTTTGCGAGAGTTTTTGTGTTCGAGGTCAAAGCTTGGGATAATACTCACACATTTTAAGTTGCTTACAGCGATTACTAATTCAACCAATTAGATCTTATGGCAAAAGTAGCAACGGGATACAACTGTTCTGTGTCCCAGAATCATTCAGTCCTATTCTGCTTTCGATTTAAAACGAAAAATAAATGAAAGAAACATTACATTCTAGCTATCTATAAAGATATTTGAACATATTTGATTTAACCCAATCTATTTATTCAAATACTTATTTATTTATTTACAAATTAATTTTAATTATTTGATTATACATATACTTATTTATTTATTTATTTATTTATTTATTTATTTACTTATTTATTTGCTTGTCAGTTTGATATTTTAATAATTATTATAATACTCATAAATGTTCATACAAATATATATATTTATTTTGTGCAATACTGCTTAAACTTAAGTTCAAATTTAATCATAGTAGTCTCTAATTAGAAAGGTACCTGCCTTCTGATTAAAATTATTAGGTTTTATGTGTACTTTCCTTCAAAATTATTTGTTTCATCAATTTTCAAATTTCTTCTTAATTAGTGTAATACTTCAGTAGGAAGATATAAGTATATCAAATCTCTGTATTACTGCGCGGTAGCTTACCAAATGAAAATGTAAATACGAAAAAAAAAAAACATAAATATCTATCTGTCAAAAACATTACATACTGCAGCATTGGATACAAAGGCCGTCAGCTGATACACCCACTACTGGATTGCTGCTGGATTAAACAAAACGTTATTGAGCTGCAATAAATAAAATAACTAAAAATTTAATAAATAGTAAATAGACAGTAGATGACAGTTATGGAATCCTCGGGGCTTATAGAATTTCAAAAACCTTCAATTTAATGCCGATTTTGAAAGGTTAGTTTACAAAGCGATTTTTATGTCAGTTCAATTACTCTTCGAGGACTTGCTGATTCCTCGCAAAAGGCGATATCTATTGTTTGATATTGCTGAAACTTATGGGGCTCGGGTAGTTTCTCATTTTCAAAAAATCGATTTTTTTTTTATTTTTCGATAGGTAAACTTTGAGATGTTTAATGATGTTCTAAAATATTGGAATGATATCTTGGATATTTTTGAAATGTTAGAGTATAGAAGAGAAGCATCTCGGGCGCTCGAACTCCACCCATCCCAATGCGGCGGGCTTTGAATGCTCAAGGACATCTAGATCCTTTGTACTCCCTTCCTGTTAGTTGAATCGAAAACTGCTCTGAAAACTTTAAACGCGTTTTTCTCAAAACTGCATTTTTCAAATAAGCCGCAAAATTCGCTGTAACTCACGAAAATATTAACGAATCGTCTTGAAATCTTAACTGCATACTCTCCATATGTTTTTACATACAGTCATCTACAACTTTTACGATCGAATAAAATTGTAATTTTAGCAGCCATCGAAAGACGATTTTTTTGGCGAAATTTGGACTTATTTTTTTTTAAATTGCGGCCATTTTCCATTTTGTCAATTTTCAATTTTTCACTATAATTATAGATGGCTGTATGGGAAAAAGGATCTACTTTAACGCCATTTTTTTATTTTCCTGTTACAGCACAGAGTAGATAATACAGATAGATAGATAGATATATTTATCGTAGCAGAAATATATTACATAGTTCTCTTAACCTATATTGCACAATTTACAGAGATGTGGTACATGGCTACCTTACTACTGACAATAAGTATAACAGTTTGTAACAAGTGAAAATTTAATACAATTTCAGTGAAGGAAAAGCTACTAAGAACCTTCATTAAAGTAAATGGGTATATATGGGAGGCGGTGGATTTCTTGATAGAACCAAGCTTTACAATGTGTCTAAAGTGCGTAGCGAAATAGAAAATAATAAATAAATAAATAAATAAATAAATAAATAAATAAATAAATAAATAAATAAATAAATGAAAAAGGATATAAATAAATAAATAAGAAAAAAATAAATAAATTAATAAATATATAACAAATAATAATAATAAAAAATTTAATGAAATAATACATAACGAACTATTGAATAATAAATATCTAAGTAATAAAGACAAGTAATTATTATTAAATAATGAACATCAACAAAGTGGAAGTGAATTAACTAATATATATAAGTAACGAAGAAATCAAAAACATTCAAATAAATAAATAACAAAAGTATGTCAAAATTGAGTTTTTTATCTGGAAAGTGAGATTATCTAAATCTCGGCATAGTTCTCGATTCGAATTTGTTTACTAGAACTTCAGAAAACCACACTCAACTTATAATACTTAGAAGTAAAAATAGTACAGTTCATTCGAATCAACTTACTTCTGGACCTCGTAAAATGCCAATAGTTGAAGTAATAGTGAGTAAAACGACACCAAATTGTTTTGCTGACGGCTTTACCTTGAGGTTTTCATATACGTTTCCAGTTTCTTTTCCCTGCTCATCGGATGTGAAACTGGTTCGTTTGCATATGCTTAGCTTATTGAATTATTGTCTTGGTAGATTGATGATAAGATGATAAGAACCGAGTAAAATTCAATAGTGTTCTTTAAGCTAGAAGGTTAAGATTACTTCCTGTAACTTCACTATCAGCGAAAAAGTCTCAAAAATGTGTAGGCCAAGTACAATAGTCACTTTTTTTCTTATTTTTTTTCGAGTTTTGAACACGCTGTCGCAGTACCAAGATTTTGGAAGATTTTCTTCAGAAGAGTTACGTGATTTGGAGCCCAGAAGTTACATCGGCAGATTACAGTCGTTTTAAATGAGCCCACTTCCAGATTCAAACGAATGCTATGGGGTTGATTAAATGCTATGGATTGATCTCGATTTTACATAACAAGCCATGTTTAAATTGTCAATGTAAAACTTTTTGATTAGCTCTTAATCTTCGGTCAGGTTTGAAATGATCAAACGCAGTCATTGAAATGATTGACGCAAAAAGTTGTATTTTTTAAACATTCATCGAAAGAAAAATACTTCCGAACACACATAATAAAGGTACAGTAGTTAGGAGGGAAAACTGTATGGAGGAGGCGCAACACCACTATGCATTACTTCAATGTTGAAAACGGGTGCCTTTGAGGTACATGCGCCTGACGCAAAGTCAAGGAAACTCTTTTATGACCCATCAGCGGATCTGTTTTCAATTTACCTAAGATTTAAACAAACGATGAGAGAATGTTGAGAATATGGCGAAAGAATAACTTCTGCGTTCAAGAAACGAAAAACCAAATGACAGACATTTCAAGTTTATGTAAATGCCTTAAATGAGGAGGCAGCAGATGGGAAAAATGAGCTTTGACTTGCCTTTCATCTTCTTTTCTTCTCACTTTACAAAGAGACGTTACGAGCATATTGATCTAAAAGGGATCACTGCTCTTCCTCTCTTACTTATCTGCTTCACATTGGTGATCTGGTAAGGGTACGACTCTCCAACATAACTTGACTTTTATAACTTTTTTTATAACTTTCTTTAGTCTTGAGTGGTACTCGTGGCGAGATGGTTAGCATGTCTACCTGCTAACCCAGAGGATCGAGGTATTGCTTTTCGCGAGGAATTGGCAGGTGCTCCGTTGGTAAATTCATTGCCATGAAAAGCGCTTTCTCAATTATCCGTTCGGAACCGGCAGAAAATTGTAGGTCCCCTCCATTCCCTCACAAGGCATGGTTGTGAGAAATGCGCTAGGCCCAGGGGCTCCTCGCTCTATTGCGCCACCCTATTTATTTATTTTATTTTTAGTCTTGAGAATATAAAAAGCTGTTTTGCTTGTTTTCGGATACTTGAAAAGCCATATTTTATAGAAAAACTTGGACTGGGAAAAACTTGGACCATGAAGACCTGGAATACGTTAAAGGAACTCTCTAGTGAAGGTGTAGTGTAAGTGAAGACTAGGTCCGTATTACAAATAACAAAATGCGAAGCAAAGTAACTTAGGCCGCGTCTTCACTTTCACTACTATCCAAAACAACGACAATCACTGCATAGTCCAACTATGACATACGAGAATGGATCCAACTACAACAAGGTTGCGTTAAACGTTTAACGCGTATTATCGATTGCATAGTTTTCGGCACTGCTCGCCATTCATTTGTTGATATAACAGTATCAATTCCGCGTCATTCAGCCAGACGATTTATTTGTAGTTAAATGTGTTCTTCGGTGGAAGTTAGAAGTTTCACTTCTTCCGCGCGGAGGGACTCCACGCACTATTTTTTTTTTTACGGCGGAGAAATGTGAGACATTCATTCTGTAATGATGTGCAAAGATGTTTCTTCATTTTCGAGTAAAGTCTGCAAAATGTGTCTGCTACTAACATCATTAGGTTTAGATAATTCTGTAGAAACTGGTAAGTTTTGAGTGTTTTCCTATTATAGTGCAATATGAATTTTGATGCTTTTTCAGTATAAGAAGTCGTATATTATATTAGTAGCAAAAAAGGACTGAGTATATACTTACGTGGGCGGCTTCTGATCCACAAGGTTTCTGGCCACGGAATTAACACCTTAAAAAGTTTCTGGCCACCGCAACAAAAAAATCAGTCCATAACCCTTTAATTTGATTAGTTATGAGTTAAAAAACTAAAATGTAATTTTTTTTGACCTGAAATTGATTTGAACTCGCAACTAATTACTCACATACGAAAACAATCTCTGTGTTGTCATAGAGATAGACTAACTTGATTAAGAAAATCAGACCCCCAGCGAACTAAATCAATGACGTTCACAACTGCGGAACTTGATATCAGTGTTGTGGCAACAAAAATTAACAACTCGTGTTTCTAAATATAAACAAACAAAAATATTTTTAATTCCTAATCGCGCTGTTTTTGTTTTTTTTGTTGATGAAACGGAAAAGCCATTTGTAAAAAAAAGTGTGATTGGTTGACAATACAGCACGTCACTTTGTTTTCCTGTTATTGTTGCCGAGTGTTTCCTGGTTCCGGAATTAGTTTGCTTTAATTTCCAATGTTGTTTCTTATTTTGCATAAATGAGTTCCTTAATTGACGTCTCTTCAGATCAGCATCTAAATTCGACATAGTTTTTCAAGTGAGTATAAACTGGGAAAAACATGTTTTTTAGGAAAATGTTTGCTTTATTTTTAAAAAAATTACTTGCAGACAGCAAATTATTTTTGTTATAAATATTTTGTAAGAAAACCTACTCCACAAACACACTTCTGTCTCGTGATGGCTTTCTATTCACAGCCCACCTGAGTGTCATCAATAATTAAAAGTGACACAATGGCCAACACAATTAGCTTCTCGCTGTCAGTTTATTTTATGGATGTTTATTTTGCATGAAAAAAGATCTCTCAAAAAATGCTCACTATTGCAAATTCCCTCAGTTCGAGCTAACAAATGTTTAAAAATATGAAATTATCTTAATTTCAACAAATTCACAATGAAATGTTTCGGATGAAAGCTATATATCTTTTCATTTAAAAAGTTCAAAAGGCAATATCTTTGGTGTTTCTTATCTTGCTATGTTTTGACAAAAGTATAAATACATTTTCAAATATTTACCTTTGTTTT
The DNA here is from genome assembly GCA_949752695.1 of Melanostoma scalare. Classification (NCBI taxonomy): domain Eukaryota; kingdom Metazoa; phylum Arthropoda; class Insecta; order Diptera; family Syrphidae; genus Melanostoma; species Melanostoma scalare. Next base: position 148,481,593 of record OX456986.1, read on the forward strand.
GACTTTTTCTGAATCTGAAAATAAAAGAAAAAAGGAGGAATTATTAATTTTATGTGAATAAAAGACGATAAAGAATACTTTGTCTCAAGATTTATAACGTAGTTAAATTAATTTGTTTGAATTTACTACGTGGGACGTTCGGTATAATTTGTTTATTAAAACAAAGAGCAAAAGAAAACATTTTGATATTTGTTCAGATATGTTCCTGTCTCTTCAGACAACACTTTCATCAGGTGATATTTGTCTTAAGCTGTGATGTTGGAAAGACTTATTTCTAATTCCCTATTCTTCAGTTTCGGAACCATCTCTAAAAATTCGATAACAGTTCTTTCCAGATTCTAGAGTGAACCTGGCCTGAACCGAAGGAAAGTTGACTGTGAATTTTGACACTGTTTGAGCCTTGGATCATCGTGTCAGACGGCATATCCATTAGACGGAGTCAAAAGAGTTCTTCAAACGAGAAATGGGCTTGAGAGTACATCCCATGATGTTGGTATCAAGCGGAGGAAGATTCAAAAGTGCATCGAGAGCAGCTCCCGGTGTGCTGGGGAAGGTCCCAGTACAGCCACGACATATTGTTCTTTGAAGTTTGGCAAACGAGGCAATAACGTATTTACGTGAGAGCTTATTCCGCCAAACATCATATAGCCGTATAGATCCAAAGGACCCTTTTCGGTGAAAGTCCTCATGTCTTGCCAAGTCCTCCTTTACATTGCCACAGGACTGACAGTGCATTAGTAGTTTTGAACTCGACATGTTTAGACCAAAGAAGCTTGTTGTCTAGGATTACTCCGAGATGTTTGACTCCGTTTGAAAAGGGGATGTTGACGCTATTAAGTGTAAGTTGGGTCAGACCAGTTAATTTTCTAAGTCTCGTGAAGAGGACAGCCTCAGTTGTAAAAGGATTAACGGAGAGACTGTTTCTAACAAACCAGGTGTCAATCATATGAAACGCAGCCTTCTTGGACAAAGGTACTATCGAAGCTAGCATTGTCAAAAGGACCTTGAATGTCGATAAAAAATACCTACAGCGCACATTCAATCCTGCTAACAAGATTTTGAAGTGCGTACTCACAAGATTTTCCTCTTTGGTAGGCATAGACATGTTGCATCTGAAACAGAGGGTGTGTTTAGAATTCGAATCATGAACCTTCCACTTAACAAGCAGTTATGATAACCATTATACAAAAAAATACAAAAAAATATATTCCTCGTATTGCTATTCTATCTCTTTCTTAATGTGACGTCAGGCGATTTCGAATTGCTTCATGGTCAAATATTGTGAAAAGTTGTAGTTTCAATTAACAATTTAACAGGTCCCCGAAAGTAACAAGTAACAATGCTGAAAGCTGTCGCAAAATGATTCCCGCTTTGAATGGAAATTCCACAATAAGCAGCCTGACAATTTCTTCAATAGTAATTTTATGCCATGAAAAGGGCTTTCTTGATAAGCCGTTCAGAATCGGCAAAAAAACTGTACCTCCTCTCCATTCCTTAACAAGGTATATGGTTGTGGGAAAAGTGCTAGGCAACGGGGCTCTGCGCTCTGTTGCGGCACCCTACTAAATTATTTATTTCAGTATTAATAGATCAGTAATCAACAGACCTATAAACAAAGCACACAACATATTTCAGACCGGTGCGTGCGGTGTAGACATTATTTTCACCTTTTTCTTAACTTTTTTTCTGTAAAGTAGTGGTGAAAATGAGGCATATATTAATTTTGGTGTCAACTTTTATCACACCATACAATTATGTTATATATCCTCCATACATTTCGTAAGAAAGTTGCTTTTAGAGACAGCATTTTGGGTTATCCTTCATTGCAATCCGAAAATAAGTTTACTTGAGGCTGTAAATTTTGTATATCAACCACAAAATGATCCCAAGAGAGTAAATAAGCTATGCCTTTTCTATAACAACAAAATTCGAGCTATACAATCCAACAACCAGAGTATGTTTCTGGAAATTCATCAAATTTTTATTAGAAAAGATCAAAATTATCTTCAGAGTATTAAATTCCAAAGGACGACAGAGAACACAAACCTACTTTGACAGTAGGAATAAAGCCAGATGACGACATTTTGGTTTATATTGAAAGATACTCTAGAGACAAGTAGAGACAAAGTGTGCTGTTCTCTCCTAAAAAAAAAAAGAAAAGGATAGTTCCAATCTGGTAAATGTCCGGTCAATTAGTTTTCTTCCGAGTATCAGCAAGGTATTCAAAATTGTTCTCAATAGCGCACAGTCCACACGGGTTGACAAAAATATCATTCTAGAAAATAAGTTCGTCAAGCTCATAAAAACTCCACAAACGCAATGAATATAGCTCAAATTTTGATCATAAACGTATGCCCTGGTGTAGGCAATCTTGGCGCTGTTTCTGGTGATGAGTCTGAAATATATGGTTAGTTTTACTCGGGGATAATGAAGCAATCTTACAGTGAAAGAATTTTTGAAATCTTGTCATTTTCATATGTGCATCGAAAAAAGATCGTGTAGGCTCGAGTTGGTTCGTTTAGCACCGAATTTTAAGTAAATTGAAGAAAAAAAGGTCGTGCAGGCTCGTGCTAGTTCGTTTTACATCGCATTTTGAGTAATTTCAGTGTCGGTTCGTTTAACACTTCATTGAGTGTTAAAAAGGTCTAATATCAAAAATCATAATGCTTCTTGAGATCATGCTACCAAAATATGGCATCAGTTATCGATCAGAAAGATAAAACAAAAAAAATATATTCAAATCGCTGACAAAATTGATTAATTTCAGTTACGTACAGCTCGATATCTGATGCGGTAATTCGACCCTTAGACTCAACAGCCTCTTATTTACAGCTTAATCAAATAAATTGAATAAAAAATGTGGCGCAACAAGTCTCGGGGACTAACGCATTGCAAGGACCTAATTTGTATGCCCATTCCGAATGGTTAAGCAAGAAAACGATTTTCATGGCAATTTTCTTACCTTCGGAATAGTTGTCAATCCCTAACTAAAGTCGATACCAGTGGAAATTTTTTTTTATATTTTTGATTGAATCCGATGGTTGAACCTCCCACCTAACAAACAGACAAGAATAATCGTGAATGGGACTTTCAGAGCACTCAAAGACTTAACCCTCATTACGCCTACTTACCTTTATCATTCATAACATAGGTTGATCGTCCAAGTGACGATCTTATCATCCCAATTAGGGCTGCAAATACACCTTTATATCAACATACTTGCTATACCTACGATATACGATTCCAAAAATCTTTTTAAGGACGTTAAAATGTTTGTTTGTTGACGAACAGTGCATCACCATCGGAGCTAAGTCAGCTGCTTTCACGCCTTTACTAATTTTAGAGTTCGCATCACTAAACCATTCTTTGCCTTTTTTGTGTCGAAGGACAGTGTCGAATAACAATTATTGCAGAAAACGTCCGCACAAACTGTCTTCTTCAGCGATGAAAACTATAGCTCAGTAAGCAAAGTGATCAATACAGTTTCTGGATACTCGATGACGTTGGCTACTTGAGTGAAGAGTAATAAAAGAGTAGGAGAAAGTCGTTAAATTGCCATGCTGTTGTTTAGTAATCTGTTCAGATTCGTCATAAACTTGTTTGTCTCTGAAATGTTATTCTCGCGAAGGTTAGGATATTTCTGTACTTCAACAGATGCAACCACTCTAACTCATATTGAGTTCCTTTTCCCAATCCTGAAACTGAGTTGAAAAACTTTAAGACTTTTGTGGTTGTTCGAAGAAGTGTGTTTGAGATTGAAACGACGGAAATCCACGAAACTGAATACATACATGTAAAGTAAGACGGAAAGTCTCAACTTGAACAGATTAAATAAACTTGGTGCTGAAGTCTTAATCTTTAACGAGCCCGTCAAAGTCAAAATCACACTGCGTTAACACCGCCAGTCAACATTTAACACACACCCAACATCATTTGCGACCCACTTACTCTACCCTACCCCAGTATTCTTAGCTTTATAGCATCCCTCAAAACACTTCCATTTCTCTCCGCTTCCGTTCAAGGCAATATCCTTAACAGTCGACATTTTGACACGATTTCCCGCTGAATTCCAACCATCGGAAATGCCATTTTAAAATTTATAAGCCAACACCATAGAAGTGCGTATATATTATACATTTTGTTTCTATTCTGAGATTTATTATTTCTCTCTTTTTTTCTTGTTATGATTAAATCTCAACCGAGTTTCCTGCGTCAAGGACATCCGACCGACGCCGACGCGACGCGACGACGGAATTCAAGCATCCGTCCCACATCTCCGGTATGAAATCTTATTTCCCTCAGCAATAACTTGCTTTCGAATGAAGTTGTTGAAAAAGTTTAAAAGACAAAAATAAGGACAACTTGTTTTCTTCCCGTCAAATACTTTTGCCATCCTGCAATACATCCGCATCCTTTGTTTCAAAAAATAAAAAATAAAAAAATGAATGAAGTGGGTTGGACAACATTTAATTAAATTTATTTCTTCATCTGTAGACGAAGTGGAGGAACCTCGTAGCCAAGAACGATGGACTCACTGTGCATTATGCACAATGATCCACATTGACCCATATGTCAACTCAACTATTATAGTGCCCCCTGCTTATTGTCTATCGAAGAGAAAATACACACAAAAACACAAACACACTAATGAAAACTTTCTTAGAGAATGTCCTTTAGGATATTGCATTGCATCTTGTGTATGCATCATTTCATCATCATTATCCTTGCGGAGACAGTCAGATATCTTCACCATGAAGGTATATACGGTGACTTGAGTCGACTTGCATGAGTGACTCTCTGTCTTCAGAAAGTTTGTAATTTCAAATCAGCTAGAAGGGGGATATTGAAGAGGAAACTAAGCTAGCGTGGTGTAGGTACGGTCCAATTATTAAATCGGGATGTGGACGGGATGAGTAAATGGCAAAACAAACAGATGTGTATCTTATCGAATCAATATGTTGTTGCGTATCCTTGGGACAATCTTTGCATTTGGATTGAATAGCAATCGACTTGATGCATCTTTCCCGAGATAGTTGGGGTACTTTGTTTAGAGCAACGTTAAGGTAATATGCATTAAGTTAATTCAACCTTTACATTAAGCAGCTGAAGCTTGAAACAGGTGGCTTTGGATAAAGTGGGAAGGGGAAAGATCGAGGGAAGTCAGAGATGTAAGCATTCTGCGAAACCAGAGCTTCGATAGAAGATACAATTTTGAGAAAAGAAAATAAAGAAATCAACAGATAAGAGAGACTAAAAAGAATAGACAAAGAGCGATCGAAAATCCGGCGAAAGAAAAAAACATAGAGAATAAAGAAAGAAGAGAGAATTGATAAGAGAGAATAGAGAACAAAGACTAGAAAATAGAGAATAAAGAATAGAGAATAGAGAATACAGAATACAGAATACAGAATACAGAATAGAGAATAGAGAATACAGAATAGAGAAAAGAGAATAGAGAATAGAGAATAGAGAAAAGAGAATAGAGAAAAGAGAATAGAGAAAAGAGAATAGAGAAAAGAGAATAGAGAATAGAGAATAGAGAATAGAGAATACAGAATAGAGAATAGAGAATAAAGAATAGAGAATAGAGAATAGAGAATAGAGAATAGAGAATAGAGAATACAGAATAGAGAAAAGAGAATAGAGAATAGAGAATAGAGAAAAGAGAATAGAGAAAAGAGAATAGAGAAAAGAGAATAGAGAAAAGAGAATAGAGAATAGAGAATAGAGAATAGAGAATACAGAATAGAGAATAGAGAATAGAGAATAGAGAATAGAGAATAGAGAATAGGCAATAGAGAATAGAGAATAGAGAATAGAGAACAGAGAATAGAGAATAGAGAATAGAGAATAGAGAATAGAGAATAGAGAATAGAGAATAGAGAATAGAGAATAGAATAGAGAATAGAGAATAAAGAATAGAGAATAGAGAATAGAGAATAGAGAATACAGAATAGAGAATAGAGAATAGAGAATAGAGAATAGAGAATAGAGAATAGAGAATAGAGAATACAGAATAGAGAATAGAGAATAAAGAATAGAGAATAGAGAATAGAGAATAGAGAATACAGAATACAGAATAGAGAAAAGAGATTAGAGAATAGAGAATAGAGAAAAGAGAATAGAGAAAAGAGAATAGAGAAAAGAGAATAGAGAAAAGAGAATAGAGAATAGAGAATAGAGAATAGAGAATACAGAATAGAGAATAGAGAATAGAGAATAGAGAATAGAGAATAGGCAATAGAGAATAGAGAATAGAGAATAGAGAACAGAGAATAGAGAATAGAGAATAGAGAATAGAGAATAAAGAATAGAGAATAGAGAATAGAGAATAGAGAATAGAGAATAGAGAATAGAGAATAGAGAATAGAGAATAGAGAATAGAGAATAGAGAATAGAGAATAGAGAATAGAGAATACAGAATAGAGAATAGAGAATAGAGAATAGAGAATAGAGAATAGAAAATAGAGAAAATAGAATAGTGAATAGAGAATGGAGAATAGAGAATAGAGAATAGAGAATAGAGAATAGAGAATAGAGAATAGAGAATAGAGAATACAGAATAGAGAAAAGAGAATAGAGAATAGAGAATAGAGAAAAGAGAATAGAGAAAAGAGAATAGAGAAAAGAGAATAGAGAAAAGAGAATAGAGAATAGAGAATAGAGAATAGAGAATAGAGAATAGAGAATAGAGAATAGAGAATAGAGAATAGAGAATAGAGAATAGAGAATAGAGAATAGAGAATAGAGAATAGAGAATAGAGAATAGAGAATAGAGAATAGAGAATACAGAATAGAGAATAGAGAATAGAGAATAGAGAATAGAGAAAAGAGAATAGAGAAAAGAGAATAGAGAAAAGAGAATAGAGAAAAGAGAATAGAGAATAGAGAATAGAGAATAGAGAATACAGAATAGAGAATAGAGAATAGAGAATAGAGAATAGAGAATAGAGAATAGAGAATAGGCAATAGAGAATAGAGAATAGAGAACAGAGAATAGAGAATAGAGAATAGAGAATAGAGAATAGAGAATAGAGAATAGAGAATAGAGAATAGAGAATAGAGAATAGAGAATAGAGAATAGAGAATAGAGAATAGAGAATAGAGAATAGAATAGAGAATAGAGAATAAAGAATAGAGAATAGAGTAGAGAATAGAGAATAGAGAATAGAGAATAGAGAATAGAGAATAGAGAATAGAGAATAGAGAATAGATAATAGAGAATAGAGAATAGAGAATAGAGAAGAGATAGTAAGGAATAGGGAATAAAGAACAGAGAACAGAGAACAGAGAACAGAGAACAGAGAACAGAGAATAGAGAACAGAGAACAGAGAACAGAGAACAGAGAACAGAGAACAGAGAACAGAGAACATTGAACAGAGAATAGAGAATAGTGAATAGCGAATGGAGAATAGAGAATAGTGAATGGAGAATAGAGAGCAAAGAACAGAGAATAGATTTATAGACTAAGGAGAATAGGCAATCGGTAATAGACAATAGAGAACACAGTATACAGGATAGAAAAAGGACGAACATTAAGGCAAAGCAAAAAGAGAAAAGAGGAAAAGAAATAAGGAAACAGATAGGCAATACTGAATAGCAGCAAAAAAAACCGTAAAGGGACAGCAACAAAAACTATATAGGACAGCAAATGGAAAGAAACTGAAACACCAGACCACAGATGATATCAAAAAATTCAGCTTGAAAGCTTAATTAAAAAAACAAAAAACACTTTTTGATAAAAATCAACCAAACACATATGCTTCCGCATCCAACGCTCCAATTCCGAAATCAAAAGCGACTGCTGTGCTCTAAATTCTTCCATCCACGACAAATGAGTCTACGCAATTAAGAGATGGATTTTCCTGTCACCGTCGCACAATTTAGAACGTGAATCAGGTGGAGCCATTTAGGGTGGCACAAACGCCACACTAATCCGCAATGAAATATGCGACGGCTATTTGTCTGACTTTGACTGATTGATGCCTTGTTATGCCTTGTTGCACTCTGCAAAATGAAAGCATTCCCCCCAAAGTGAGTTCAATCGATTTTCGGTCGAAAAACATAACATCGATACAAATCGATTTGTATTGTTCGTCCTCATACCAAAACCTCTCGGTGACTGTGTCATTCTCATTGTCATCGCACTTTGGGGGTTTTAGTGGAATTCGATATCCTGTTGATTGTCATTATAGGAAAATTTGTGGAACATTGAGGTGGACGAAAATATGCACTAACGAAACTCATATTTCAAAACAAAAGCCTAGACCAACCAACCAAATGGACGACCATTAGTTGTGACCTGATTTCCAAAATATTTCATCACAAACGGGAAAGAGTATACTTCATCACTTGGCGAACGTATAGAAAATGGGGCCAATTGTATTGGTTTTTTAACAGAAAAATAAATAGATTTTCCCTCGGCTAATAGGAGAGTATCAATTATTCAAGTCGAACGTAGGAGGGTTTACGTGTTATTTGATTTAGAAATAAAAATAATCAAAATCCAATAAAACATGACATCCATTCCACACACTACACACAGAATAAAAGGAACATTGTGGTAATTCAATTTGAAATCTTTAAAAAAGTTCCAACAGTTGGCATTGAAAATTGCCTTCCTGCCTTGGTTCAGACTTCAGAATGAAGCGCTGTAAAGTAAATTTAATTAAAATTGACTTAGAAACCTTTGGAAATCATTTGGAATGAGTCAGTGTGGCGTATCAAGTCGAGAAAAACTAATTATCGAATTTCTCGAACAACGTCGCAGTATTGGTACCTTAAGGCAATTGTGTTGATTTAAGCTGTGGCGTAGATGGACCCAAAAGGACATGGGTTCGAAGAAAGACGCAAGGTGGCATTTTATTTCCAAAAACATTTAAAATGACAAAGATCAAGAGGGGGCGGGGGTTATTGGACTGCGTAGTAGCTGTTGAATTCAAAGACAAATTAATATGCCCTTAAGGAAATCAGTGAGGAATAAAAGTCACAAAAGTACGTGCGATGTTTATGTAATCTAAGGCCAATTACTTCTCTTGGAAATGTGGCACTTGTTTGATGACATTCTTATACCAAAACCACATTTTTAGTATGTAAGTTTGCTACGATTTGAGTACAAAAACATGTTGCCACAGCGCTTTCTTCATAGAAACTAGAGACACCTAGTGTCGATTGGTGCAAGTAGCAGCTGATTTTCCCTCGCAAAGTACTTAATGCTTAGAAATGATGAGTTTGTCTATACAAACATTCAGTAAATAAGTAATTAAGTCAAAACTATAAAAGTGCTAGATTTTTTTGGGTAACTATGAAAAGTAGCAGCATACATTTCGGCACCAGGATATGACTTACTGCCATATAAAACAACTTCGAGCTCCATAAGAGTTGATCTTCTTGATAGAGTTTTGTGACTAGACGAAAATGCCAGAAATCAGTGCCTGAAAGCGGCGTTAAGGCTAAGCTTAGAAAATTGGTCGTTTTTATAAAATTCTAATCACTTCAATCAAAATATAAAGGGATAAATTGGTGATGCAACCGATTAGACAATCGAAGCTCAAGTTCAAAGAAGCCCAAGAAGACAGCTCAATTGAATATGGATGACATATCAGCACAAAGCAGAGCAGTTTGGTGAAATAAAAATGGGAGTTCGTTGACGTGAATTGAAAGCAATAGAGGGCCAATAGTGAAACCCTGAGGAACACCGATAGAAAATCAGATACGTTGCTTAAAACTTATGTGGTTTGGTTTCGATTAATCGAGTAAGAGATCAGAAGTATTGAAGCACCTGGACGGAAATAAAAATTTCAAATAAGTTTGCTAAATAATCTAGCGCGCAAAGTTTGAGAGTATCAAAAGCACTCAAAAAGTTAAGCTCTGGAAACATTGCGTCATCATTGCTCAATGTTGGATTTCACGGACGATAAGAGGACCCAAAACTTCTTTCGCAACGGAACGGATATTGAAATAGCGCTTTTTTAAGGAAATTGAACTACTGTTAGAGATTAATCAACAGCTGGTTAAGAAAATTCTAGAAATTTGTAGGATTCGAACCATGAGCCACCACGTTAAGGTACGACATGCTTACTATAATGCCACGCGTGGCACACGCATAAGAATTTTCAGGATTCATAGCCTTACTAAAATTATAATGTCTTAAGGACCTCCCAGGCCAAATCGTTTTTGCAGTCTCGGCAGCGGCAATTGCAATTGTCATACAGTCATACAGCGACATATGAAAATACCAACATAAAATACTATTGTTGCGACGGCAGAAAAGATCACATTAGTGTTTCTGCAGCAGTCGCTACTAAAAAACGCTTTGGTTTGGGAGAATCTCTAGTAAACTGCCGCCTTAGATTCATTCTTGCCAGACGTTTGAAAGTTTAATCATGGGAAATATTTTCGCCGTTAACTTCAAGTATCACAATGTCGCTATGACTTAGATGTTACGTTGTTTCGTGTAAAAACCGACGTAACGTGAGTACAACAAGCAGAAACTTCATTTCGGTCGAACCTAATGCTATGTCCACACCTGAAGTTTAAATAGGTCTCATTCCAGGTTGGTTTGCGTTAACCAAGTAGTGTCCGCATATGAAAAAAAGTTTTGAGTTGATCTTTTTGTCTTAAGTTAAACAGAAACAGACACAAAGTGTGAGCAGAACGTCAACATTCAACAACGTTTGAGAGTATCCACTCTCTCTCCACTCACTTCCACTCTCTCAAACGTCAAATTCACTGGAAGTGCATTCAGCGCACTTTGTTTCAAATAGGTTAAGATGAAACCCAGTGGCTTGAAAGGTTTAACTTGGTTATCATGTTGGTTTGGGATAGTTTTGAGTTAAACAAGTTTAAGTCTCAGGTGTGGATATAGCATTAGGTCGCTTTGACAGTAAAATAAACCTCAACTACATTATATTGCCAACGAACACTTAGCGCTAGTAACTGGGTCGAAGCCGAAGCCAAAGTGTAGCTTCATAACGTAACGTTAGTGAAGTAAAGAAGTAAATTATATCGCAATGCTTCAACAAAACTTTGCACAGCTTGAAGAAGATATTCAATAATGTTTCTCCTTTAACTTGCATTGTTGTAAGATTGGGGCTCAAATGAATACGTTACGTTACGTCAATACGTAGAGAAAGAGAATATCGCTCAAAGATACTGGGAAACCTAGAAAAGCTATGGCAACCGCACCTAATAGCCACAATCCAAAGAATTGGAGACCTGTTCGAAAGACAATATGGCTTCAGGAAGGGACATTCTAATCATTGTTGTACCCGTGGTGTGATGGATAGCATGTCCGCCTGTTAATCCAGAGGTTCGAGTTCGAATCCCACCAGAGGCAAAAATGTTTTTTCTACGGGTATCGCCTTTCGCGAGGAATTGGCAAATCCTCCGTTAGTATGCATTGCCATGAACGATTAGCCGTTCGGAACCGGCAGAAAATTGTAGGTCCCCTCCATTCCCTCACAAGGTATGGTTGTGAGAAATGCGCTAGGCCCAGGGGCTCCTCGCTCTGTTGCGCCACCCTATTTTTTTTTTTTTTTTTTTATTGAAGGGACATTCTATAATAAAAACAATAGGTGAGGTTGTAAGGGCTGACGAAAATGCTCACTAAGGAAGCCAAAACACCAATAAACAGTGTTGCTGGTAGCGCTTGATATTCGAAACCCCTTCAATTCATCCCGATGCGATGGTCAAGTACGATTGATGCACTTGAGAAAATATTTCAAATTCTATAGTATCTCTTACTGATGATAAAAAACTATTTCAAAGAACGAGAACTTATCTACAGAACCACAGAAGGATTGAGACGAATGGATATCACAGCTGGAGCAGCACAGCGATCTATTACTTTACCAAACCCTTAGACCATCTCCTACGATGGCAATCTGTGTAAGGAGATGGTTGCTTTCTAGTTGGATGCGCTGATGACGTTGCTGTGGTGATAATCGCAAAGAACACCGAAGACGCACGGACAAGGTCGAATTATGTGATGAGAAGAAATTCTTGAACGGAGGAACATGGGCTGCCACTGGATATTGAGAAGACTGAAGTTGTACTCCTAACAAAAAACAAAATCAGACGAATTCCCCCGGTTGTCGACTTCCACATCGAAACCGAAGGCATAAAGAACAAAAAATTTTGAACGATACCATGGAATAAAGCTCGACATGAAACTATGCTTGGGACCAGATACGGACGGCCGCTCAACGAGCATCCAAAGTCACAAGCCATCTTTCCAGACTGATGACAAATGTAGGTGGACCACCTGCGAACAAACTTAGACTCCTTCTGGCAACAAGACACTACATTCTGCAGTACGGAAGCGAGATTTGTGCTGAAAAACTGAAAAGCACAGAGGTGCGATGCTTTGCGAATAGCGAGCATGTATCGCAGTGTCTGAGCCAGCAGTTCTTGTACGTTGTAGTTGAAGGCTTCGCGTCGTAGCAATTGATCTCCACTCAACATAAAGATGATACATACATGAAAATAAAGCAGAAATCGGCGTGGAAGCGGCGAGCACGGAAGCGAAAGCGATCACACAGCAAAAGTGGCAAAAACGCTGGAAGTCGGAAAGCAGAGGGCGCTGTTATGCTGATCGGAGAACTAAGCGAATGGAGTAACCGGAAACACGGTGGATTAAACTACTACGTCACACAGTTCCTCACCGGACACAATCTGCACAAGATTTGAAGAAGAAAAACCCTTAGTTCCAATACGGAGATTCGTTGATAGATGACGCTTACTATACAGTGTTCGAGTGCAGTAGATGGGAATCTCTCCGTCAGTGAATAAACAGAGGTTTCGAAGAACTCAGCAAAAGTAATATCATCCAAAAGCAGCTGAGAGAAGAAGAAAATTGGAAGCGAATTAGCATGTATCTGACGCAGATTCTGAAAACAAAGAAACAAGAAGAGGTTGTTGAGGAACTAGAACCCCCCACTTAGACACGGATCCCTCCGAAGAAATGAGCAAATCGTCCCCAGGAGGAGATCAACGAGGAGTTTTAGTCGGTATGCTAAGTTTAGTACACCTGGAAGAGTCCGGCACACTGGGAAGTATCGATATAAAGCATTTCTCCAAAAGTAAATAAGAAAAGCACACCGACAAGGCTCTTTAAAAATGTTTATAAGGTGCAACTAAACGTCCTTAAGTTTTCCCTACAACTATTGGCAACATACCTTCAAAGGATTTCAATATGCATGTCAAACGTCATTACGTATTCCGTAAAAAAAAACCTGTTCAACTGGGTAAATGCCTTAAAAAGGTTCTTGAGATAGAAGGCTGATTTAAAATGGACAACATATTTTGTTTTTCGAACCACAGAAACACTTAGCATATAATTTCCAAGTCAACACATGGTATTCACTAACATTGGCCAACAGCCAACTTCACCATATAACGAGACCCTTTTGAGGTAATTAAGGCAATTAAAACTTAGCTCCTGTGTTAACATAGGAGTGAGTTGATGAGCAAAGACTAGTGTTCCCTTCACATTCTAAAGACAAATAAATAGTTTCTTTCTAGTTTGACTAACAAATCGTTTAACACTTCCAACGGATAAAGGTAGGAGCATTACAAACAGGAGACTCCTAATCAAATATTACATCACCACTCCTTCCGCTCCACAAAAAGTTTACTCCATACTCGAGTTCCGGTTGTGTTTGAAAATCGATTTTGAAATTTCGCAGACATTTCACATTCCAGAGTTTGTGTTTGTTGATACTTCAACTGGACACGGGAGATGGTGGTTGTTGAGGTTGAGTTTACTACGTCAGAATCACTCAGAGTTTGTTTATACACATACACATATGTTGAGAAGAAGCGCAGCAGTGGTATACTACCGAAGTACCGACCAACTTCCGAGATGCTTAATCAGCACTCTTTCAATAAATAAAACACTCAACACCACTCATGCTGAGAGAGCACATCAGAGAAAGATGCGGGTGCGGTGAATGAAATTTAGAAAGAAGTGGTTTTTATATTTGAATGGAATATTTTTGCAAGAAATAAAAAGACCACCTTCTGGGAATCTTTTTCTGACAACTTCAATCGGATGAGCTCCCATTGAAAGATTCTACTCTGTCAGGAGATTGTATACAATTTTTTCCTCCATATTTTTTTTCTTCTCACTGAGTGTGTGTTTGAGAATAAATTCTTAAGCTTAGTTCTTTTGCAAGGTCATGAAAGGGAAATTCCGCTTTTCATGTAGTGGTCTTATGGTCTTATCATCCAACTTTCAAGAAGAAGAAGCATATTATTTTTCCATAGCCATTGCGAGAAACTCTTATTAACACTGCGGGAGAATTGTGGCGTGCATTGAAATCCAATTTGAGCATTCATCAGCCATCGCGCAGTGCTTTTCGAAAAACATTCATAAAACGCAGAGTGCCACTGGCGGCCGGCGCGGCGGAGGTAAGGAAAACGTAGACACGTTTCCATGGTTATATCGGGAGGGTGGTGTTGAGCGGTGTAGGTTTTTCCAACGCTGGTCAAGCGTATCCACGTTGTTTTCAATGCAATCTATCTCGCAAATTGGGTTAATTGCATGCAATGTTGTACTTGACTGAACGGATTCAAGGCCAAACGTGGGTGCATTCCCGAGAACAAACTTATAAATGCTTATACTATGGCCGACTGCTGCAGCCGATTGAGTGGACGGACATTGTGTGGTTTTGAATATTTTTAGAATAAAATTGTCCAGAGACTCTCTGGTGATGATGGATCTGCTTTTTCTTTAGTTATTGAGTGAGTTGTTGCACATTGCACGAGTGCTTTGCTGAAAAAAGAAAACTAAATTGAACTTGTGTACTGAAAAGTTGTCAAAAGCAACAAATCTACTCAATGTTTAAGTAGTAACCAGTTTTTTCCGTAACAAGAGCTGGTGAAGTCATCCAAAAGCCGCGGAAATAATTTACTTTAGACAGTGCCTGGGGCAGGGTCAATGCCGCAATGAAAAGTTATAAGTTTTCTGGAGCTAATGCGAGTGCTACGACCAATTTTAGGGAACTACTTTCGAAGTAAAAAGTACTTTTCTAAGTTTTACTTCCCTTACAGAGAGGGAAAAGGGAGAGAGATTTAAGTGTATAGCCACTGGCAAGGACACTTGCTGTGCCTATCCATAAAAGAACTAAAATAGAAAGTATGCCAACGATTTCCATAGACAGTAAAAGCCCTTAACCGAATTAATAAAAGAGATGAATACTTGAAGTTAACGGCGGAAAGATTTTCTGATGTAATGGCTTTATTTGTCTTCGTTGGTTAAGTTACTTGGAAAAAGAAACTTGAAACAAGCGTTAAATTTAAAGAAGTGCGAAAATAACAAACGAAAACGAGAAACGGAGAGGGGGAGAGAGAGAAACAAGTTATTTGAAACGAAAAAATGGAGGGACGAAGAAAACGAAACGTAGAAACGAAAAATCTTGGACGAGGAACGAAAATTCTGAAGCGAGAGACGAGAAACGTAAAGTTAGAGATTAGAAATGAGAAACAAAAAGCGAAAAACGAAACTGGAAACTGAGTAACGAACAACTAAATCATGAAACTGAAGAACTAAGCGAGGTGCGAGGAACAAGAAACGAGAAACCAAAATCAAGAAAACGGAAAGACGGCGAAACGAGAAACTGGTCTATAGCTTGAAACAGCGATGGTGGAAAGTAATGCTGACGACACACAATAAAAGTTCAAAAAGAATACTTAGGAAACCCGAAATAGGGGAAAGGGAATCGGGGAAATAGAGAAACAAATGAGAAACGGAGAAACGAGAAACCTGAAACAAGAGACGAGAGACGCAGAATGAAAATTCTAAAACGAAAACCTTACATGTGAAATGAAAAGTCTTAAACGCGAAACGAAAAAAACTGAAGAGAAATGAGAAACGCAGAAACGAAGAAACGAGAAACATGACAGGGAGAAGCGAAAAACCTGGAAAATATAGAAAATAGAAACTAGAAACTTTAAACAGGAAACAGAGAAGTTGAAGAAGGAAAAACTTTAAATGTAAAACGATAAAACTAAAACGTGAAACGAAAAAATTAAAGAGAAATGTGAAACGGAAAAACGAAGAAACGAAGAATATGAAGGGGAGAATCGGAAAACCTGAAACAAGAAATTGGAAACAAGAAATGTGCAACAGGAAACAGTAAACGGAGAAATGGAAGAACGTAAAACCTAAGATTTGAAACGAAAAAACTAAAGGGAAAGCCGAGGAGCAAAAACCGAGACACGACAAAAGGAAACCGATAAACGAAAAGAAAAAATGGGAAACGAAGTACCGAAAACTTAAAACATGAAACGAAAGAACCAAAGCGAGAGATGAGGATCAAAAACCGAGAAACAAAAAACGAAAAACAGGAAAACGGAAGTACACGGAGAAAGGGAGAAGAGAGAAACTGGTCTATGACTTAGTGATGGTAGCATGTAGTGCTGGCGAAATAGTAATGTAATGATTACGTCACTCAGCAAAAGAGTTTTAGAAGTCTTCTCAGGACAACGGACAAATCGGAAGCAGAGGAACAGAGAAACAAGAAACTTGAAGCGAAGAATCGAAAGACCAGCACACAAAGAGACGACAAATGAAAAGTTCGAAACTTGAAACAAGAAACGAAACAGGAAATGTAGGAATTAAAACGTAACACACGAAAGCCAAAAGCTGGGAGCAAAGAACGAGAAACGAGTAATGAAAAACGAAAAAGTAGAAACGAAATAAGAAACGGAGTAACAGAAACTTTAAATTTGAAACGGAAAAACCAAAGCGGGAGTCGAAAAGCAGAAAACGAGAAACCAAAAACAGACAAACGGAAAAACGGAGAAACTGTGCCTAGATTTAGCTAATTTCACTTTCCAAGGAGTGAGTGAGTAGAGTCATTGCTAAAATGCTAAGTGAGTAATCTGACGGCCAATTGCACAAATTCACTCACTGAATTCCTGTAGCTAAATCAATTTTCAATGGATAGCGACCGTCTTCTCTCTCTCTCTCTCTCTATCTCTCTCTCTCTCTCTCTCTCTCTCTCTCTCTCTCTCTCTCTCTCTCTCTCTCTCTCTCTCTCTCTCTCTCTCTCCCTCTCTCTCTCTCTCTCTCTCTCTCTCTCTCTCTCTCTCTC